>RDPX01000005.1:4569856-4688092 GCA_003991215.1 Morbakka virulenta | reverse complement strand
GTGTGTGTGTGTGTGTGTGTGTGTGTGTGTGTGTGTGTGTGTGTTTTTGTGTGTGTGTGTGTGTGTGTGTGTGTGTGTGTGTGTGTGTGTGTGTGTGTGTGTGTGTGTGTGTGTGTGTGTGTGTGTGTGTGTATTCTAAAATCCAAGATTTGACTAGAAGTATTAAATAGAAATATAAACCAGCCGAAAAACACTCATCTTCTTTGGGCTTTCGATATCAGAACTTGAGATTGTACATATGAGGATATGAAGCCCAAATAGCATTTAAATGCTCAGCAGCAGTTTACGTAACCAGAACTTTGTATCATTTTATTTGTTCGCCGATGAGAGAACTATTTATGGAAACGTAACCCTTTGTAAATCGTTAAAACTTGAAATTTTATTTATTTTCGCAACATTTAATTTGAATTTTGGACTGGATTAGGTTTACCATTTTTCCGTATCATTTTTGTAAACAGGGAAAGAGATAGAACTATCGCACAAGCTTCCCAACCGCCATTTCAACCTCAGCGATCGGATGGACCTCGTTTTACAGGAGGAGGTTTTAGTTTAAAGCAGACACCGAAAGTATCCGCTTAACAACATAAATACAGTTGCGCTTTATGGTAATGAGGTTGTATATAGCATCAAGGAGAGGTTTTGGCCTCGCCATTATGCCGGGATAACTTGTAAAGATGACTATACTTTGGTAATTTTTGTGTACGATTAAATTTCTGTAAATAAGGTCCAGGAATGGCAGAAAAATCAATCGTGTTTACTTTCTTGAGTCGTCTTACCTTTCCTTATTTCCTTAAGTTGTAAAGATATACCTAGAAATAATACCCTAGTTCTTTTTTACTTGACTCTTAATAACTTTTTGAAAAGAAGTACGAATGATGGACAGCAAAACAAAAGAAAGGAAGATTGATTTTTGTTTTTCTGCTGCCCATTTTGAAACGATACAGACCGTTAAATGTTATGCAGCGGTCTGCTGTCAAATTGTAACTGTTGTTGCTCCCACATACGTAAATGAGTGTAAATCCTAGATAAAGCTGGAACGAGTGAAACATCTGCAGGGTTAAACTAAAGGTGAAGCATGGCATAATTTTTTTGATGGGTTTCCCTAATTTCTTGGTGGTATTCTTGGGATTCAATCAAGTAAATCGGCTTCTGGTTATACAGCTAAATTCACAGAATGGGTTCTGGTTGGCATTCACACGTTTGTGCCTACTAACACATACGTAATGAATATAAGAGCACTTCACTTCACCTGTCGATAAGTAGTAGATTACCTACCATCTACTAACAAGTATGCGCTAAATACAAAACCATTCCACAGGATTATTATGGACACTGAACAGACAAACAAAAAGAATCATATTTGGGGTGTATGTTCAAAATCAAAGCCAAATTCATTTGTGATAAACAAAAGCTTTCCGGTTTCAACTATCTTCATTGCCAGATAAAAAGTGAGCTGTAGTTAGGTTCCTTACCTTAGTTCCTCTTGTCCTGGGTGGGGCATCGGGCAGCCGACGCGTTCGGTCTCTGGCCAAGGCTTGAGTGTCATGCTGTTGCTCACCCCGTTTCTCTCTGTCTCCTTTAAAAGTTGCTTGCAGTTAGGTTAAAATAAATATATTTCTTACCTTAAAAACCTTTTTCCAAGGTGTTTGAAAAGGTATTGGACGGTCGCTTGTTTCATTAGCTTTCGAGTTACGCTATTTGTGGATGGGTCTTTGTATTACTCATTTATCTCTCTCAGATCGTAAAATGAGTGTCTCACCCGATGGGATTACATCTGATAGTATTTTATTAATGCTGGCGGTTCTTACGGTTCTATTCGTGGTCCAACTCTCCCTTCTTTACTTTTTGCTTCAGTTCATCAACGTGTATGCTGATGGCACTACCTTATACTCTGGCATTAGCCACAGGGCAACTTAGGAGGAAGATGTCTTAAGTGCAGAAGATTTCAAGACGTCTGACTCTTCAGGCTTTCAGAAAAAGGGTAAGAAGCTGGTTTCTGTCAATGCTCCAAAAATGCAACCTACCTCGTTCCGCAGAAAGCAGTCCATATCGTCCTATGAAAAATCTTTCTGTTGAACCTGAAGAAAATGCTACTCCTCGTAAAGAATGCTCGTTAATGGGGCTGCTTGGTTTGTTATTTTCTACAGACTTTTTTTGGTGCTCTTATTTACTGATATCTGCTTCAAAAAACGGTTGGCTTTTTCTAACGTGCTTTTACATTTCCTGGATTTCCAATCCAAGAACTCCTCCAAAAACTATAACGACACAGTCAAGCCAACTGAGAAAACACTAAAATTATTTAGGAAACTCGGAGATTCTTTCATCAGAACTTAAGTCTCACACCAGAATTCATAAACCAAGCAAAGTGCAGATTTAATAATTTAATTACAACAGTACGTCTATTAAAAATATGCTTCAACATTTCATCATAAACAGAGGTCTAGTATTCATTGAAATCTTGTTTTCGTTAAAGTAAGCAAGCCAATACATGTACTGTAAAATCTACAAGAAGAACGTGCTTTTACATTTCCTGGATTTCCAATCCAAGAACTCCTCCAAACACTATAATGACACAGTCAAGCCAACTGAGAAAACACTAAAATTATTTAGGTAACTCGGAGATCCTTTCATCAGAACTTAAGTCTCACACCAGAATTCATAAACCAAGCAAAGTGCAAATTTAATAATCTAATTACAACAGTACGTCTATTAAAAATATGCTTCAACATTTCATCATAAACAGAGGTCCAGTATTCATTAAAACCTTGTTTTCGTTGAAGTTAGCAAGCCAATGCATGTGCTGTAAAATCTACAAGAAGAAAGAAAGTAGAAAAAGTTCTCAATCACTTAGTTGTAATAGAGAAACTTGTACTCAATAACAATCTATTTCTACCCTTACACGACATATTCTTTAATGTTTATTTTGCTTATCAAATTCATCTCCTTAAAGTCTCGGGACAGGCGACGGAAGCACGTAGTACAACAGAAAACACGGTGAAAATGAAAAACGGAGAGGGAATAAAAAACAACAAAAACAAACGGTGTAAGCTTGATACATTCAAAACGTTCAACCTCAAAGGAAAACAAGTACAAAGCAATAAACCTCTCTTTTATAAACATATTTATTTCATTATTTTTGAACAATCATTTAGCGCTTTCTTGATCCAAATATAAGGCTCCTTGATATTTAATATATCTAGCCTGTAGCACTTGACGTTTTGAAATGTTTTTACAATATGCGTTATTTCACATCAAAATTTTTGCGCAAATAGTACTGTATCTAATATCTAGTACAGAATGTCTAAAAATCCTTGTCCGTTTCCAGTTTGTTAATAAATGAGAATTCGTTTTATCGGTGTGATGGAATGACTTTTTGTGGAATGATAACCTGAGCGAACGAGGGTACCCTTTGTCATAACTATCCCAACCGTGGAATCGTGGGCAAAGGTGAAGCACCTGTCAGCCTACCCCGTGACTTTTAAGTAACCGGCTGGCATCAGGTAAGGTTTAGTTTAACTCAGGGATGGGGAAGGCAATTCCCTCAGTGATGATGTCAAAAAAGCGGCTGTGGTAACCAAACTCACTATTTTAGCATAAGTGAAATGACAGATATATATATTGAAAATAATGCAGTTAATGGGACTGGAGTACTCTTAAGTCACATAGTCGTGCCCAACAGGCTTAAGTTAACAGGTCTTGCAACAAGTGCGTAGATGGTGGGGTGAACAAGTCAACATTATCAAGATGGAAGGCTTCTCCCAAAGCAATCCTGTGAATAAAAACAGTATGCCTATTAGGGGGTACCGACAACCAAATCAAAGGCATTGGGCAGAGACATCGGGTAGGCTTCATTGTGCAGGAAATGTACGATAAGGCTACAAAAAACAGCCTTTGGCAGACAGACACTTTGCTTGAAGTTTTCGTGAATGATAATTGTAAACAGATGATAACATTAACAACCTCCTTGGTGATAATGCATAAAACAAATTAAGTGGAGAACAACGGATTTCCAATTGAGTAAAAGTAAAGATATTACTTGACAGTACCATTATTCCATGTAATCCATAGAATGCGAATCAATGGACGCTTAAACATGAGACAGGAAAGTTTAATACAGTGGCTAAATCGAATCAGGGATATCACAGATAATATTAAGAGTAACAAAGGCTGCTAGTATGGTTGTATATAAAAATACAGGAATTACGAAGAATGACAAGTGAAATAAAAAGAATCAAAGAAAATAATCGTGGTAGTGCAGAAAACTTTAAGCAAGCACTGAGACTCTCTACAGAGAAAACGTTGTGAGGTGTATGGGAAAAGGTCAGCTTAAAAATGATGCAGTGATGAGAGAATTAGAACAAAACACATCATAAGAAAAAAGAAAGGTATTTTTTGAAGAGCTTAAAGAGCGACCGTAAAGAAGTCAAAAAGGATACATGATTAATGAATTAGGCGATGCCAGCAAAAAAAGGACTTCGCTGATAAAATAACTGATACAATGCTGATAAAATAACTCGATAAAGTGGTGAATGGAGAAAAAACTCAAGAACCATTGGTATCAAATAGGATTGACTTAAAACCAGGAGAAAAGAAGAACCTCAAAAATCCAGAACAGAAGAGCTCTACAAACTAAAGCAAACAGCAGACTTCTCAAGTACGCTAATATCCAGATCCCTGTTGATAACAAAACAGCGGTCAGTAGATTGATGAGAAATTGGAAGGCTCAATCTACTCAAGGAATACACGGATATCGCCTGAAAGAATATCAATGAATACCCTACATGCATAGCGGATAACTCTAATAAAACTTGCCGGCTATAAAGGTGGTTGTACTCCAGTTGTTAACTATAGGTAAAACGGTTTTGTTCTCAGTGGAAGTAGCAACGAAATTTTGTTGATAACTATCGACCTATTTCATACTTCCCACTACTGTGAAACCTTACTGGTATAATCGCTGAACCGATGAATAGACACCGAGAGATGAGTGAACCTGAGGAACAAAAAGGTGGAAAAGTGAAGGGGACCAAAAGATCAGTTCTTGAGAGACAATACCATTCTCAGAGAGACAAAAAAACAAGACAAAAAACAACTAACCAAACTTTGGCTTACGAAATGATCCCCACTTGTGAATTATTTTGCGCGCGGGACTGGTTGGTATTGCTTTAAATGTAAATGACAAAGACAGATTTAACGGGATATTTATTTATCTTGGGAACGATCGAAATCATAGGGCGCATATTTCATAGCCTTTCGCCGTTGATATTCGTACTTTGCCTCGGCGATAAAAGCAAAACAAAAATGTGACTTTAAAGGTCGCGTGCAAACGATTCATAACCTATTGTTCACAGATGACCATAATCTTTACAATATAAGTTATAAGGTGCTAATATCTCCCATTCATACAGCTTGAACATTAACTACGTATACAATAGTGGAATTTGAGCCAAAGAAGCATGGAGTTCTTGTCATGGAAAAGCTACAATGTCGAAGGATTATTGATTTTCTCTAATGAAGAAACTTATGAGAGAACTAAATAAATACTTGGGGAAATTGGAGCTGGATAGATTGGAGAGTGGAGGGATAAATTCAAGACGAATATTTAGGGCGCCTTCACTTTGAACTGAGGCCGAAAGATGCATTGAGAGCACACTGCTAAAGGAAATGCGAATAACTACCAATGACGATAAAATGTACTGAGAATGAGATGTATGGGTTATTCCATAGAAGCATCATGGAAGGAAAAAATATGGCAAAGGTTGTTTAAGAGTAGCCTAAACCCAAATACACAGGCTTCACTCTGTCCTGCACAGAAGCACGCATTATGAACCAACTAAATCAAATACATGGCTAGATCATTCAGTCGACAATAATAAGTAGAGTATGTATGAGTGCTGTATGTATGAGTGCAACAACGGTATGGGATACTACAAACCAATAAACCCTATAAGCCCAGAGTGTAAGCGTCGCCAAGATGTAGCCCAGGTAGTGTAGTGGGCTAATGTGGCAAGTAAAGCTTGGGTTGAGAGGACAACTAGTACATTTTCACCCAGTCTGGGAGACACGTGGTATGACCTTTGTTTCGTCCTTTGTGCTGCAAACATATACTATAATCATATCGAATGAATAGGTCTGAACAAGGATGTCTCTGGCCTCGTATACTGGATACCAATTGCATGCGAATTATTTTTGATTCTAAAATAGAAAAAGGCAAAAAACCCAGAGGTACTTACCTGGACTTACAGTTTAGGTGCTGACCCATCCTCTAAATGGCGCACCACGTAATCTATAGAATTGCTGACATAGTCAATGTTTCCAGGGTTGATACCACACATATTAATTCTTCCATTTTTCATCAGATAAATGTGAAACTTCTGGGTTAAATGTCGAACTTGGGTGACTGTAATAAAGACAAAATAAAAATGAACCAGGTATTTGAATTTATAACCAACCAAGGTCAACAAAAAGCACGAGTTTTACAATTCCATCTTCTTCCTCGTTTAAAAAGAGTTACCAAGGTGTTTATTCTGTATTTCATAAGTTGCGTGTTTGCCTAATAAACACTGGCCAATTTCTTATTGTCCCACAAAAACTGTTTCCTTAATTAAGGAAGCGCCTATGCTCCAAACTACAGTTAAAGATAATACTGCACAAGAGAAAGGAAGAAGGGGGAAAAAATGACCAAGAGAGTCTTCACAATGAAATAAAAAAAATCTCGCCTTTGCAGGGTGAGTTATTTTACCCATGCCCATTGGCACTCATAAATTACTGGTCTTAGTTTATTGCTATTCAGTGCACAGGTTAATTACAGCCACTACTTTATCTACGCCAGTTAAAAATATATTTAACCCAAATCCATTCATAATGCGAATCACCCTTTTAGTATTTCTTGTCTGAACCTAGATTTTTTTCTGGCTTTAACCTTCTTATTCCTACTTAAATTTTTCCCGTCATTTTGCCGAGTCAATTCAACATCCTTCGTCAAACCTGACATCAGTAGCCCCAGGTTCGTAAACAAATTAAATTTATTGAAGCAAGGACCTGTTCTTTTCTGCATTGTAATCACTTAAATACTTTCTACAATTGATAATGAATGTCTACCTGAACTCTCCATCGACGGTCACCTCCTCTCCAACCTTTGTAGGCTGATGATAATAAATCTAACACAGGCGTCAATGTAAGATTAAATGACGGAATCTTTCCGTCTCGCACAAATTCTTCAAAAAAATGACGGAATAAAAACCACGAACCATAGAAACATAATTGGATTAGCAAACTTTGACATGTACAAAATAGTACCTAATGAAAAGCAGATCCAGTGCCACAGAAAGCCATGCACCCACATCAGCTGTCTTCTTCCGTTATTTTTATACCGTAAAATGAAATTTGAATACGACCAGAAAAATACAGGAATCCATAATCTGGAGAAACCCTTTAAAAGTTGTCAATATAAGGGGTACCAAGACGCGTTTGGGAGAACCGATCAGTGGGTGTTAATAAAACTGAAAACCTACCAAATCAAAAATACTATTAACAGTACCTGTTGTAACACAGTGCTAAACACGTGTTTTATAAAGTTCAGAATTTTCTAGTGTTCTGTGTTCCCCAAACCAATGCAATTATTACAATCAAAACACTTCAAAAATTTACGTAGTTTGAAGTGGTGATCTCAAAGGTTGCCATTTGACACGCTCAACTTCTTACTAAAATGTTCATTTTCTACATTTAGCTGGTCTCAGGGTCATACCGATGTTACATTTTTTCTTTGATCTTCTTCTGTCTAGCGTATTGATCCAATGATTGAATGAATAATACCCAGTGAGATAATGCGGCTCATACCTCGCGCGTCCAAAAGTGTTTAGTACTGATCTATGCGTTGCTACAGCTTTGCTATAATTAGCGGTAGCATGCCCTGACCATCGAAACAGTGTCCAGAACATTATTAAGTATAAGACAAAAACAAGTGACGCAGGAGGAAAGTCTGTAAAAGTAATCTGTAACAATAAAATAAAGGTTGAGACCAATTTGATTAAGATGGGTTACTATAACGGATTTAAGAAATCCTGACAAGTGGTTCAAAGAACTAAAATGCAGGTGAAGGAAATAAGTCGAGGAACTAAGCAATCTAGAACTGCAACTGCGTGCCAGCAAACCGGTACAAAGCATCCCCACAAGATAATTTTACAAAAGTTGTGGCATTTTCCAAAAGAACTATTCTTGACAAGGGCAGTGAAAATAAGTAGGATAGTTAAAGTTTATTTCAAAACAATTGAAATGGGTCCATTACTTCATATCAGGGCTAATTCAGTCAGGGTCACCAAATAACAAAAATTAAAGAACACAAAAATGACTGTCAGAGGCAACGTATTTGCACTGAAAAATAAAATAATAATTCTATTTGATCTAAATCAACATCAGTGCAAAGATGGCTACTGAGAGGCTATTAACTTGAGGGGTATTTGTTTACTTGCATTATTTATTTCATAGCAAAATGAGTAAAACACAAAAGATTTAACGGATCGAACAGAAGGCAGTCCATTTGTTTTAAAAAATAGCCACATTTAGGTTCTGCATTAACGTGGGAAAGAAAAATACCACCGTCTTAAAAGAGCGATAACTTTCTGGTATTCCCAATGAATTCGAAGCAAAACCTTTTTCTTTTTTTCGTGTGTGTTTCTGGTTCCACATCATAATAAACATTACTGATGAAGTGCTCTGTTACAGCTCAAAGATTTAAGGAAGCACTGAAGCAAAGGAGGCACCTTGTTTTACAGAACAACAGGCACACAATTTTCGATTGACACCAAGTATTCATAGTGGGGTTTCAAAACCAAACCATATAAATTACTTACGTGTTAATCCAGTGTAGGTAAACATGCCTTTTTGATTTATAATGCCAGACCAATCACCTGGTGTACCAAGTCCCACTAGTTTTTCATAGAGCTCCCTTCTTACTGTTCTTATTCTTTCTGCCATTCCACGAAGCTGGTCTCTCCTGAGATAAAAAATAAGAAAAATGTTGTAACACCTCTTGAACTTGAAAAATGCTGTAACACCTTTATAAACATATATATATATATATATATATATATATATATATATATATAGAGAGAGAGAGAGAGAGAGAGAGAGAAAGAAAGACACAGAGGCAGACAGACAGGCAGAGAGAGAGAGAGACAGAGAGACAGTGTGTCTTTTTATGATTAATTCATGTTTTTCCAAAGCGATGCGTTTCAATGGTGAGATCAAATGACTTCCCGACGTTCACCGGCAAATTAAGGAAGAAATAAGGGTAGGTTAAGCCAAATGTTCATTTGCATGTATCAACGACTTTCAAAAAATCATCCAAATAAAACACTCTGAGGCAAAGAAGACTGACATTTACCTTTCTTTAATGGGCGACTTAGAATATGTAACGAATATTTTGCGCTCCTTTCCCTGTTAAGCCTATGCACTGCAGATACAGTGGTGGTCAGAATTTTTGAATTTGTTGACCATAACCTTTGAACCAATTGTGCATAGTTCATTTTCGTCCATCTGGAACATCAGCAGGTTCATTTCAAAACTCTTTCAAAATAAAAATGACAACCTTTTTTATATATAACTTTTATATGATGCCGCTTACTATGCCATGGGCCTGTGAGCTCTGCTTAAGTCTAAAACTGTTTAAATAAATGGCTCATTGCAATGTCTCCAATTACAAGAGTTGCACCAATCATGTCGATCTATACCTGTTTTCTGTTTTTAAAGCCGCTTACTGTATCGCAGATACAAAATCTAAAATACTGACACTAACTGATAAGACTTTTCATTGGTAATAACTATGTACTTTCTTTTAATTTACATCAATTCAAGCCGTCTTAGTAATTGATGATTAATTTGTGTTCCCAGCCAAAACTGCTTTTAATTTCTAACTATGATTAGCTATTTGACTTTTTTGTAGATCTTCGTTTTTAACAGGGTGTAGATGTTTATTGAAGCGCCGCACAATCATCCTTTTTTAAGTTAATTGCAGTCAGTATTTGTTGCCAGACGGTATCTTAATTGCTTTGCTTTTCCTTGTCTGTTATGTAATTGGCTATTGACTGGAGTTTATAGCAACTAAAAACTCCAGCAATAAATGTGTTGCTGATAACTTTGGAGTAGTATTTCCTTACACCCTGCAATATGTAAATGGGATAACATTCCCCTAACCTCTCCTTTTTCTGGGTTCTATGTGCCTTTTCGTCATTCAATGTATCTTCAATCTTTGAAGTGTATCTTTCCTGCAGTAATTTCCGCTTATCTAAAGGATCAGTAACTTTTGCCTACAGATTTTTAATGCCGAACATTCATCACCCTGCAAGTAAATTTCTGCAGTGGCTGAGGATTCTGGGCAGCTCAATGCTATTCCATCAGTTTGACTTAGGTATTTGCCGTTGACTTAAAAGCATTAATTATGAATAAGTAGTAACTTTACAATATCCAACAAATCCTCAGCTGATATAATTTGTTCCTGCTTACAAACGATCTAAATCCCAAAAACAAAAGCAATGTTGTTATAAAATAAAGTACTACACCATGTAACAGATTCAACTCCTTAAGGAAAATGACACTCTAAAAACTAGGGCGTGCGACATAGTTGGTCATAGGTGGAATGAGATAATGAGCAGAACAAGCCTTTGCGTACAATCATTGAAATTACCTACTCAAATAATGATGAAAACCACATCAATATTGCTTCATATTATTTAGTTGGGATATGGTAACTGGCTTTGAAAAAAAAGTAAACTACTGATCGAAATGATTTGTCCGAGTGAGGGAGGACTACTACATTACAGCCTAAATTGATACTTCTCCTATTGGTTGTGATAAAAAAGCGTCAAAATGGGGGCTTTTCCATTTCAACAAAAAAGTAAACTTTTTCATAAATATTCGAAGAAAAGTTAAGTCCGTAAGGGCGACTAGCAGGAAGTCTGCAGGTCCATTTACCTTCTGCATGCTCACTGGCAACAAAAACCGCCTTTATTGTCCTGTTCTAAAGGGTATACCTTTGAATACTTTGTTGATGGATCTCGAAGTATTACTAGAAAATGGATGCGTCTCTAAAGCAGCTTTCGTTATTCCATTTGCAAGAGTACTTTTTTAGTTCCGTGGTTGTCTCTCGGGAGGTCAAGCTCCATTCCTGTTGGTGTGAATATCTGCTTCCTAGTTTCACTAACTCGTAGGATTGCATAAACTGTTAGGACTATCAATATGTCTCGTAAAATCCTTTACGTAACTAGAACTTCCCCAACATTTTAATTGGAAGATAACGAAAATCATCAGTTCCACAACACAATAAACTACATCATATCATATCATTGTGAGTTGTACTGAACTGTCAAACTGTAAATTATTTAACTCGATCATTCTTTTTCATCTGGTAGCATCATTTGAATTATTAAACGCCACAATGAAGGTGTAGAAGTACCTCTTTCACACGATCTCTGTAAAGTAATCTGTCATTTCGTACAAATAATATGTTTAATATGTTTATCAAAGGGGCAACAGTGTAAACCTCAAAGGAAGTTAATTTTCTGAACCTTTGACTCCCTAGTTGGAATTCAATATAAGAAATGACTAAAAAATTGGATTTATTAAGAATGTAAGTTTATAACTTCAATAAAGTACCCTTTTCCTCGTGTTGCTAAGGTCCAACCTAAAAAACGCTTTTAAAAATTCGAATTTCTGTATTCTGGTTTTGATTCTGTACCCAACATAAGAACAGTAACTATTTCTCTAGTACAATGTTTAATTTCAAATTCCATCACTCTAAACTATTTTTAACTAAATAAATATATTACTAATCACAAGTTATCTACAATAACGTAGTTAGTTCACGGTATACCTTCCTGGATTTCAAGAAAAATATCCTCTAAACTTACCACTCTCCTCTCAACGCTTCACTATTTAATATAGTGGCAACTATTCTTGCACCATGGTTTGGAGGATTTGAGTACATTGGTCTCACAATTCCTTTCATCTGCGATAACACCTTCTCCGCTGCTTCACTGGTCTTGCAGACACAGCAACAATTTCCCACCCTTTCATCTTTAAGAAATAAAAGATTTTCATTATTTACATGTACAAAGAGTATACCAGGTAAAATTACACATTACGTAGTACATTACATTGTGTTCTCTGCTAAGAACTTGTCATACATTAATGTTTTAGCATTGGTTCAGATAGCGACCAAATATGGTCAGACTAAGTGGTATTACACAGTTTCTATGAGTAATGGTAATATCCTTCAACCTTATGTATGGGACTATCATGGGAATTGCTTTTGGTATTGTTTAAGGGGTAAGAAAAATCAGCAAGACAATTTTCAAGGAGTTATGCGGGTTTATCACGAACACCTTATGTGGGCGTGAGATAACCTGGATGATGAATTATCAAGTGCAGAGAA
Source organism: Morbakka virulenta (assembly GCA_003991215.1). Classification (NCBI taxonomy): domain Eukaryota; kingdom Metazoa; phylum Cnidaria; class Cubozoa; order Carybdeida; family Carukiidae; genus Morbakka; species Morbakka virulenta. The sequence continues at coordinate 4,675,665 of RDPX01000005.1, read as the reverse complement.
ACACAAACATTTTCTAGACTTTCGTAGTAATAAAAAATTCGAAATGAAATATCTGATATTGTAAAATGGAGACATGAAATGTAAGATAAAATTTCGGGTTTTTTCATATGTAGTGACAAGTTCCAATTTAAAAAGGCCGGTCTGATAGATCGTCTGATTTTCAAGAAAAAATGAGGCCATCCTATTTTGCCTCATTATAATCTTAAAAGCTCTGAAGGGCAGGCTCATTGATCTCGGTCACTGTGGTACTCCGACGGAATTTAAGACTTTCGTATGCAAAGGTAACCTAAGGAAATCTGGGCGCTCTTATGAGAGGGCCTGATAAAGGAACTGATGTTACCATATCAGACAAAAACGATTACTTGCGAAAAATGAAGGACACCCTCAACGGTATAACAAAATTCACACTACCACTGAGAGATTAAGAAAAAACTAGACCACATGGATCCAAGAATGTATGGTCTGCCCAACATCCACAGGGGAGGTGTTCCTGTTGACAAAATAGCGTGCACTAGTCTTTCAATCACTTGCTTTGTGTTTTCTTATTCTGGGGTCTTGCTCCGGCCAAATGCCAGTGAAAAAGTTTTCAGCCAAAATAAACTTGATTTTAATTGAGATATTTAAGTTTTGTACAATGAATCATTTATCTGACCTCGATATATACACAGCCTTCGCTAGTGTTGCTACATTAATTACTTTAGTGACAGGAGCTTACCAATACGGTAATAATATTTTTTATAAAACAAACCACCTACAACTACACAAAACAAAAAGCTTCTTAATAAAAATTTGTCAATACAAAAATCTAAACCCTTAAATTTCTTTATTAACACTGAATTTCCATACCCCCTTTTACAATATCAAATCAAAGAATTAGATGCTAAATATGACTGTAACACTTGGCGATAGGGTCCCTTCAACATATCCATCCATCAACTTAGACATACAGCAACAAATTACCCTATTTAATACAAAATTTGTTGGATATCCAGTTCATTATTATGGTATTGCGTATCATATGTAGTGGTAGAAATTTTCATTGCAGTAGTCTAGGCCGTCAAAATGGCTGAGTCTGTCTGAATACATCTTGTACTACTAGCACTGAGGTCTATATAAGGAGGGTCATTCCTGAATAACAACACAAATCACTTTATTAAATAGTTCCTAAACACTGACTGCATTTGCATCATTTACCAGTTGAAGGTTCATTCCATTGTGATCTATCATTTGTATTTTGAAATTCTGGTTTTCATTGGCGCATTCATCTCTCCTTTGCACCAGTTCTCATCAAAATAAAGAGGCAATGAACTTTCCTGTTCGACAGCGCGTCGATTTTTGACGTATTCAGAGATCATTAAAATTGTGTAAATCATACGCTATGATCATTTGATACTCTTATTAAGCAAGTGTCCTTCTGAGGCAAAACAACTACAACTTTGTGTGCCTGGCACTGTATCTACTTGTAGTTTTTGGGGGCTTCAAACCATGCTTCATTTCGTGATGGAAGATTTCTTTTGGTGTAACATATTAATATACTTACAACATTTATGTTCCTTTTAGCCTATACATAAAGCTTTTCTGGTATTGAAGTCTGGTCAGAAATTACAGCTCTTGAGCAGGCATTTGTTGCTTCACGTTTTATAGTCCCTATAATTTCATCACATGGGCTCTAACTATGCAAAGTTGTAAAAAAGTGATATTCAACTGTGAGATTACAGTCATCATTGTGACCCATTTGATTAGCCAAACATATGAAACTTAATATTGCCAAGCTTCTCTCTCACTCGAGTATTTAACATGAACAAATTAATTACTTAACACTTTTATCTGCAGACTGTTAGCAGCAATTTGAGAAAAAACCATTAACTGTCGTTGGAAATGATCTTATATCACACTAGCAGTCAAATTTCAGCTCACATTAATCTTCTTTTGATGTATTGCATGACGATGAAGTGAGGCTAGCGTATTCTGCCAATATACTCCTTGCGTGACATCCTGAATGAGAAAGCTATAATTCTCGGCAAAATCCAATTTGACTATGGGCCCGGTTATGCTTTCCAATAGTGACAGCAAATTTGATAATTTCTATAAAAAACTTGTTTTGTCCTCTTTTTTAACAACACTAAATCTTTCCGACTGCTTTCATTCATGTTCAGTCGTCCTTTATTTCTACCATACGTCGGTTGATCGCAAATTTCTTCTGACAGTATTTTTACTGGAACAAAAGTTATCTCCCTCCATTATTCCCCTAATAATGGATATGGGAGTTACTAATCTTGTAAAAATTCTGAGTTCTAATTACTAAAAGTACCTTTCTGTGACGATAGAAGTTGTGATTGCTCCATCTAAAAATGACCTCTTTTTAAACGACTTTTTTCTGAACCTAAGTGACACTTGGTACACAACTACCCTTTACAGTGAGTAAATGGTACAATGATGGAGGGAGGGGGGCTAGTTCTCCAGCAATAATATGGCAGAGTACTCCAGGTTACCTTCTCGCAACAGAAGTCTACAAGGAAATTTTATCATAAAGATAACACTTGTTTCACAATTAAGGAACAGATATTGCATTTGTTTTGGTGTTGAGAAATTGCACACTATATTTGCAGCAGTTTTAAATCTTTTAAATAACGTTTTGATTGCACTGGGATATTCTAATGGCTGTAGTTTTTATTATTTTGGTGCTTAATGTTACATTTAATATCACCCCTTACAGCACAAATATTTGGAGTAAAATAGAGATTATTGCGCTCACTGGTGATGTAGAATCACTCCTTGAACTTTTTCAAATAAAATATCTTATGTCAGCCATCACCCATGCAAAAATCTGAGATTACATTTTAACGGTTTCAATTGCTTTCCAATCTCTCAAAATGTGTAAAAATCCTCGTAAAATTGAAAGTAAACCCTAAAAGGTAGCCTATAATAACGTCTAGAACAAAAGCTTTATTTTGAGTAATTTCTTGGCATAATAGAGAAATAAAATATATTTTTGTAATTGTTACTGTTACTACTACTACTACTACTACTACTACTACTACTACTACTACTACTACAACAACAACAACTACTACTACTACTACTACTACTACTACTACAACTTCTACTACTACTAACTACTACTAAAGTCTACTAGAGTCATTTAATAAAGCATCAGGGTCTATCTTGAATGAAATCATTTGTGTTAACTCTCCTTACATCTATCTCCCTCAACTCTTAATGACGCTTTCTAAATTAAAAGCTTGAATCTGTGTACAGCTTGCTTGGCTTGAAGCACTCAAATCTAAATCTCTCAATTTTCACGTTAGTAAACAAAGGCCATTCATACTTANTAGCCTATAATAATGTCTAAAGCAAAAGCTTTATTTTGAGTAATTCCTTGGCATAATAGAGAAATAAAATATATTTTTGTAATTGTTACTGTTACTACTACTACTACTACTACTACTACTACTACTACTACTACTACTACTACTACTACTACAACAACAACAACAACTACTACTACTACTACTACTACTACTACTACTACTACTACAACTTCTACTACTACTAACTACTACTAAAGTCTACTAGAGTCATTTAATAAAGCATCAGGGTCTATCTTGAATGAAATCATTTGTGTTAACTCTCCTTACATCTATCTCCCTCAACTCTTAATGACGCTTTCTAAATTAAAAGCTTGAATCTGTGTACAGCTTGCTTGGCTTGAAGCACTCAAATCTAAATCTCTCAATTTTCACGTTAGTAAACAAAGGCCATTCATACTTAAAGCAAAGGGCTTATTGACTCAAAAGGCAAAAAGGAGGAATCTAAATGTAGTCAAAGCATGACAACAAAATGGGCATCTGTCTAATACTGGTCACAAAATTAATAAAAGTACCAATTTTAACTTCAAGCACTTACTGTACAGTCCAAAATTTTTGGCAAATGATTGGCAGACAATAACTTCGAATCCTTCCTTTACAAAGTGTCTTACACTTTTTGCATCTTCATCGGGATCACCACTTACGAACCCTTGGTATGCCATGTCAAAAACAGGAAAATGTCCTTTTTCCTAAAAAAAGTACGCAGTTATCCTGTAATCAAATTGAAGCTAAATTGTTACCTGCATTTACAAAATATCGCCAAATCTTCAAAGGTGTCAGGTAATGCTGGAAGTGCCAATCTTATCTTGGGAATGACAAACCTGGCCGTGCCTTCCATATTTGTGATATATATATTTTGTCATTTCATTATTTTCATTTTCAAATAAAAATTCGTAGGGTTTAAATTCAAGATCAGACCAAGAAATAGCAGTCTTTTCCAATAAATATTCCTTGCTTGGAAAAACCTCGAATGCAGTCAAGGTTCTTTACGTACCGTGGAAATATTGTTCCATCTTTGGGGGTAACCCAGAAAGACCAAGCGTATAAATTTACTTACGTTTGACGAAATTGGAAAGACAAAACGAAGTGTTAAGAGTCTTGCACTCACGTTTTGCATCGTTTTTGTATTTCGTTTACTCAGCGGAATATTCCTTCACTCCCAGACTACAGCCTGGTAAAAGTTCCTGTTTAATAATTTTGGCTTCCATTGCGATAACACTGGTCAACAAAATTTTAAAAGTTTTATGGTTCTGACATAGTGTGTTGTGATTCTTACTAATTTTGACCTGTAGATTACGAATATGATCTCCATTTTTCTCTATCACGTCTAGTTTTCGAGAACCGTGAATTTCGTAAAAACGCCAGTTATGGAAGAAAAGTCTTGGTATCATTAAAATTCATTATTTTCCTATTCATGTCTTACTGCTTTGTATTTATGTATATGTATATATGTGTGTTCGGGTGTGTATGAAAGACAGGGAGAGTAATAAGCACTATACAATTAAGCATTTATATAATACTTAAAAAGTAACATATATATATATATATATATATATATATATATATTCTGATCTTGTGATGACATGTATACAAAAAACACAAAAATATGCCGAATACTAAAATAATTTTTTTTGGATTTCAGATTGCTTATTCTATGAAGGTTACTGAGAGTGCTTAATCAAGAATGGAACGTCGCAAATGCATTAATTCTTCAGATACTTTCTGTTACATCTGTGGAGTTTTTACACCTGAAACCTTGAAAAAATCTATCACAAAAAATGTTAAAAAGGCCTACAAACTACTTTAAATGCCCTATTGATGATCAAGACAAGAAATGGGCACCTCACATTGCACGTAAACCCTGTGTGAATCATTTGAATGAATGGATGCATGGCAAACGGCCTTCTGGTATGCCTTTTGCTGTACCAATGGTTTGGCATGAACAAAAAGATCATTCTTCTGACTGCTACTTCTGCCTCACTAATATCAAAGGTTATTCTGTGAAAACTCGATTTAAGAGTAAGTATCCAGATGTGCCATCTGCTCACAGACCAGTTCCTCATAGTCCTGAGTTACCAGTTCCCAAACCTCCATTAGGTAGCCAAAGTGAGTCAGAATCTAGTGAAGATGGTGAATGCATGGATACTGACTTTCAAGATGTAGAGAGCAAGAAGCCCCATCTTATTAGAGTTGCATGACCTTGTAAGAGACCTTAATCTACCCAAAGAGAAAAGTGAACTACTAGGATCCAGACTCAACCAATGGAATTTGCTGCAAGAAGGAGTTCACACTACCACTTTCCGCCAAAGGCATGAGAAGCTCTCACAGTATTTCAAAATGGATGGCAAACTTTGTTACTGCTATGATGTTGTGTCACTAATGGAACATCTTTGTAAGTCTCATGGTTATGAAAAAGATGAGTGGAGGTTATTTATTGATTCTGGAAAGGATACATTGAAGGCAATCCTTCTCCATAATGGTAACGAATTACCTTCTGTTCCAATTGCTCACGCCCATGGAATGAGTGAAAGTTATGAAACTATGAAGACACTGTTGTCTGCAGTTGACTATAAGATCCATCAATGGAACATCTGTGGAGACCTAAAGGTAATCTCTTTGCTTCTTGGATTGCAACAAGGCTACACAAAACACATGTGTTTCCTTTGTCTATGGGATAGCAGATCAGACACTAAACATTATATACAAAGGGATTGGCCAGAGAGACCAAAAGACTTAGTTGGGAAGTTTAACTGTCTTAACAAAATTCTTGCTGACCCTGAAAAGGTGTTTTTACCACCACTTCACTTGAAACTCGGATTAATGAATAACTTTGTGAAAGCCATGGATCAAGATGGTGATGGTTTTCATTATTTGGTGACAAAGTTCAAAGGTATTTTATCTGATGCTAAATTAAAGGCAGGTGTTTTTAATGGTCCCCAAATTCGTCTTATACTGAATGACCAAGACTTTAGAAATGCACTATCAGAGTTAGAAATGGCTGCTTGGGATAGCTTTGTGGCTCTTACAAAGCCTTTCTTCGGAAATTTTAGAGCTCCAAATTATGAAGAGCTTGTTGACGAAATGCTGAAGAGTTACCAAGAGGTTGGTTTGAATATCACTTAAGATACATTTCTTTCATTCTCACCTGGATTTCTTTCCAAAGAACCTGGATGAAGTCAGCGATGAGCATGGAGAAAGATTCCACCAGGAAATTGCCATCATGGAAACTCGATATCAAGGTCTTATTATGGTTTGTTTGTGTCTATTTTTATATCTTCAATTTATTAAAATAAAAATATTATTGGCCTATATGTATACTTCTACCAAAAAGTAGGCATATGCTGTACTGGAACAATGGTAGGAGTTTTGTAGGTCAGATTTGGAAATTTTAGCCTAAAATTAGTCAGAAAAAATTGAAAACATGTCAGAACCATTTCGGCTGTTGACCAGTGTAATCAAAGTGTACAAAATACAAAAGGTCATCGTGCATTAAAATTTTAGAATTTTCTTATACCTCTAAAATATTTCTGGAATTGGTATCATTTTAAAGAACTGATAATCTATTTTCCTTTGTGAAGGCAATATCTGTAGGTAAAAACTGTTAAACCAAATCCTTTTCTGACGCTTCAAAAAATCATACCTGGGCAAAATAACACGGACGAAAAGATTTCTGGTTAAAATATTAGAAAAAGGTTGAAAAATTCTTTCAGTTGTGTAAAAAGTTTTTACGTAAGTAAGTAACAAGTAGCAGAATCCTATCGGCGTATATATCTCACGTCACGTAATCAGTGATACCTAATGCGGTGTAAGGTCATTTTGAATTTATCTGGAGTTTTCAATGTTAAATGTAACCAGATATTGTATCACAAAAAACCTTCACCATAATTTTATATGCCAGACTTTATAAATCATTGCAGTTCAGCTTACTTCTGGCTACATAATTATAAGATTTGTATTTTTATGACGCTACTTAACATTACTTAATAGCCATTTTTTAATAATGGAGTTATCTATTGGGGGCGGGGATTGAACATCGTAACAAAGATGACCTAATTCACACATAACTACTATTTTCTTAACGATTCATCCATTATGTAAACACTAAAAATTAAACTAAACACAAAGACGGATGCTAAATGTGAAAATTCACTAATTTACGATTTCAAAAAATTGGTAAGTTCTTGTATGGTAAGCTGATGATTTACCACTCGGTCACTACTGTGTGTGTACGCTTTTGTCATGACAACTTTTTGCTTCTCCGAGGATGTGTAACTTGTAAAATTGCAAGGCCACTGTCGGTTAAAATTCGTACCATCAGGGGGATGTGATTCAAGTGTGTTAATTTTGTAGTCAACTTAATGCAAGGTTAAATCTACCAGGTGCCATGTTGTTGTATTTGTCAAAACAATCACTCAGAAATAACTATGGATTTACATCAGCTCAGGTAGTCTGTTGGACCAGATGTACGGCAGGCTCTCGCTTTAGTCAGGTTCAGCTTCGTTGAAAATGTTCTGGTCATCCGCTACCGATTAAAAATACAACCTGACAGTATTGATGTGAAATGTACAAATTTCAAAACATAAACACAGATAGTTCTTCTGCCTTTATTTCCAGATTCTTCAACATTTGTGGCAGCTCGTTTTGCCGCCACAAAACAAGATCTTGGATTGGAAAACCTGTACAGCAGTAATTTAGTTTTCAAATTAACCATTAATTTGTAAGTATTTACCAATTTCACGCTTTTATTTTGTCAAATACTTGCTCATATTCTTCACATACCTTACAGATATCAGCAATTACCATCCACTTTTCCAAATCTGGGTCAATTCCTGTTGGATTGTGGGCACATGCTTGCAAAACAAGGATGGAAAAATTTGGAGCATTCTAAAATTGGAAATCAGAATTTTAAAAAAAACAATCACAGGACTAAAAAAATTAGTTTGTTGGTCATATTTTTAATGTCATCAGTAGAAAAAATTCCTATTCTTTGTAGGTAATTAGTAACTCATAATTCAAAAGCGTTTATCGTTCGAAACTAATATTAGTTACTGATCCAACGATGTGACACACTGGCTTTAATGGTTCTGCACAATTATTTAACACGCGATATGTATTGGTGTAAAGATGGGATAGATTACGTCTCTTGAGTGACACCAAAAACCATATATTTTGCCCCTAGAATGGGAATGCACGTTTTACGTCGTATCTGACGTGCTTATTTCAAATCTGCAATTTGTTTTATTCTTATAAGAATAGCTTTGTAGCTATTGACAAAAAGCTAAAGTATATTTACCATAGTCCTGACTAAAATGACAATATGCTCGTTCTACACAAATGTTACACTTAAACATTTATTTAGTTTATATCCAACTGGTTAAACGTTTCTAACTAAAGTACTGATACTTAAGTTCTCGTTAAGCTTATTTTCAAAATCCAAAACCTTAACACTTGGTAGACGGAGTATTGAACTATTTGTGTTGCAAAGACATTGAATCAGTCAAATCACTGGCAGTTTGCATTGTGTGTCAGTGGAGTTTGGTAAATTGCTCACAAAAATTGATAATCATAGTTTATAAACAGAACGGTCAAAAGTACGGAGCAGCCTTGAATTAAGAAATCAAACCTTCCTTCAATGGCTCAGATGTTCGCCTTCCGAAGGCGATACTCTAAACCCGTCTTCACGGCTTATAAGTAGCAGCTGCTTGTCAATACGGTACATGCAATTCTTTGCATTTCTTTCCATTTCACTCATTGATTACCAAAAGTATTAACCGTAATGTACCGGTAACTCCAATTGTTGCTTACTTTATGAGTCTCCTTCATTCACTTTCAAGTTACACAGCTGACCTCTTATGTTCAAATAAAAGAGTCCAGACAAGTGAAATCATGGTTTCCTTTGCTGTCACAGCATTATGCACAAGCCCCTCCGTAGATGACACCAACGAATTGATCAGAATACGCTTGTACACAGTGGCTCGTCACCAATACATGCATCGAACCCCAAACCCTTCAGATATTCTGAACCTTAAACGAACACTTCTTATTAACACATCCTATTTCGACAATGATGTTTACACTTAAACCAACTGTGTACCCATGGGAGGTCCTACATCTTCTGTGACTTGCAAACTATTCAATCAAAAGATATGACAACACAGAATTAATAACATTTGCTTTACTGTCTGGGAAAGGTATGTTGAAGAAGGCTGCTACTTTGTGTAAACAAATGCGCCAATTGGCTCAAGACATTATCTTCTTTAACTGTTTGGCATATCTTTTTGAATCCTGTTTAATGCTTATCAGCCAAAATAACCAAAAATCGAGGTTTTATCATAGCTTTCTGCGCTATTTTCCTCTCTGAATTGTCTGTGGTTATCTGACTGGTTAATTTTTTTGGACCTGATGCTCAGGCACTTCATTTGATAATGTTTCAGTAAATACAACCGTTCTACGTGGCTGCCAACTATTATTGCTGCACATCTTTTTGCTTGTTTCTGACAGGTAATGAATGTACTCTTGAGTAGCATTGCTGTTACCTTTACCTTGCACAAGTTGTACTAAATTTTCAAGTTGGCACTTAATGAATTGGCTGCCAATTATTATTGCTGCACATTTTTTTGCTTGTTTCTAACAGGTAATGAATGTACTCTTGAGTAGCATTGCTGTTCCCTTTACCTTGCACAAGTTTTACTAAATTTTTGTTGGCACTTAATGAATACTTCAAAATGTTTGTTGGGCATGGTGTTAATATAATTTCGGAGGCAGTGTTCATGAGCTAACAAAATGAATCTTAACTAGATTCATTCAGTGATTTCCTTATGCACGGTTTAACTGGTCTGATGGTAGTGCCTAATGTTTCATCAGCTGGCTAGTGATTATCTGACATCAATGAAAATTTACGCACTCTTCCAATAGGATGACGATCTGCCTGAGAAAAATTCAATAAAAATTTCAACACATCTCAAAATTGGCAGAAACTTATTAGTGTTCCAAAACCTCTGTGATTTCAAAAAGCCTGAGATTCTCCCTTATAATTCAGCTGGCCAACACCCACGAAAACACGGATACCCACGAAAACACCATATCCATAACCACCCAAAACCAATAGAAAAAATTCATTAGGTTTTCTCTTACATTTCATCAATGACAACTAGCAAAAATAGGTCAAATCGCGATATTAATGGGGCGCGTGTTTTCAATGTCCTGGGAATTTCCCAATTTCTTTGGTTTGGAGAACAATACCAATACTTTGCAATTATAGCGTGGCTTACCCTCAGTAAAAATTAAGTCTGATTTTAACAAAGCAAGCTAATTTTTGCTGACTGTTTCTACATTCACTTCAGCATGACACTTTTTTCAATGTCATATATTTATAATTGTATATTATTAAAAACTCTCGACAGCCTGATAATTGCAATAGGTGAAAAAAAACCTCAAAATTTCTTGTGCATAAAGACTCTACAAACTGCTTTTGTTACTTTTACTATTTAGGACTGCATTAATTTTCTAATTATACTGACCTGGTGCTCTGTAACTTCAGTTCCATCAACAAATGTTTTTACTGCGAAGGCAGCATCTCCTTTACATGCCAGATGGCCTCTAATTTGCTCTCGACACTTTGCGCATAACTTACACCATATATTTGTTACAGTCTTTGACTCAAGAGGTCTCGATCTTGTAACCAATATTACTATATTTGCCCCATTTGAAGAAGGTACTCAATTCCTTCATTCTGCCTTTCTTTTTCTTAGCTATGTATGCCATTTTTCTCTCAGGGCGCAATAAAATAAGTAAAAGACTCCACATTCAACAAAATTTTACTCACAACTACCAAAGGTCGACAGGTTACATCTACTGAACAGACGTCATTAAAGAATTTCTTGAAAGAAAATACACTATACCAAGATTTTTGCTGGGTTCTACTTGAAAATTTTAATTGTAATTCAACATCACTATGCAACACGAATGAATAATAAAGAATGAATAATAAAGACGGTTATTAATAACATAAAAATTTAATACAAGGAATCGCTATGCGATAATTTTACAGGACTGCAAGCTAAGAAAGAAGTTGACCGTTGTTTGATTACACTGTTGATGTCCAGCACTAGAAATAGCAATACAACAGACACATGGTAGGAATGGCATCATTGGTCCAAATAACTCGACTCCTGTCAACAAGGAGGTTTGCCCTGAAGAAATACAAAAACAGCTGCACCAAACCATTTCTAGTAGCTTGTGAATGGGAGAAGTATGTCTTGAAACCTAGCTCAGAAAAAGGTTATGTCATACTGATGTCATAATATTGTATTTCCAGTTTCGGCACACGATTGTTCTGTATATACCTTCGGAATGCAGTACTATAAAAAATACAACCTCTTTAATGTATGCTAGCCGTTCTATGTTCTGAAACCATTTTCAAGCTATTTTGTCCTGTGACTTCAAGTCCTTCTTCGGTTTGATTACGATCACGTGAACGCTGGAATATGTTGTTTGAAATTTGGCCGGGTTTTTTTACACAAGGTAAGAAAAACTGTGATAAAAATGAGTAATTAACAGTGTATTAAAGTTGCCAATCCTGCAATTCGACCATTCTGAAAATTCGTTGATTATAAATTGTTGGTTTACAAGTGCATTTCTCGACATAATTTATCCTATCGGCTCCGATGTTTTAGGGGCTAGCTTAATATCCTTCGCTGGTGCAAAGGGTATATCACCAATTGAGTCTTCACATGTTTCCTATCAAACATTAAAAAGCCTTCTTAGTTAGTGAAAGTCACATCATGTGGAATACCGTCGCCCTCCAATTTTCGTGAAAATCATTTTTAATAATCGTCCAAAGCATAGAGCTTACACTTCAGTGACCTTCAGCAGGAAGTTGTTTCTTTGAACACTGCTAGTGTCGGTAAACAAATCAAATAAAATTGGCATTGTAATTCTTAATTACTGTCTCAAAATCTTGTTTCCTGAATTTGTCTTTAACTATTCCTCCTTATTACACACCAAAAAATTATGCCATTCATCAGATGACAAAACTAGGAATGATTAACGGCAAAATATGAAACCATTTGAAAATGAAATTATCGTTTGCTAGCAACACCTACTAGTTTTGTTGTCAATATTCATTTTCAAATTAGAAATAAAAAAGCTTATATTACCCTCAAATCTTCCACCATTCCTTCGAAGTCAAGACCATTTGTTTCCCGCTTGTAGTATCTGTATTCATTTATATTTGTAAAGCCTGCATGTTTAGCAATTTTGTGATGCGGGCCTAAATTGGACAGAATAGCAATGAAATCCAATAATATCTGTAGTTATTAATAACTCAGCTCATTCAAATCTAAGAAAATGTAAGAGCAGGTGAAAACTGCGAGTTAACAGGTTGCAAGTTGTGCATATGCCACATTGGTTCGGTCTAAGTGTTTTCATATCAGGAGTATCCATTGAAGCCCTACAACAACCTTTTTCATATGTTTTTTCTATTGTTTTGTATTGTTGTAGACATTACAATCTTCTTTTTGAACAACTGGTAGCTAGACAGAAGAACAGTGTAGCCCATGCCCATATCCATAACCTGCAACCTGCATTCTGCAACCTGGGGATTACACCTCCCGCAAAATGTAACAAACTGTTAAGATGTTACTTAATAGCATATAATCGTAAAAACATGTGTAATGGCATTCGAGTGCAACCGGTGGCAAAGCTCTAGCTCGGACGTTCAAGAGTTTGGAGAGACTACAGATACCCCTTAATTGCCACTACTCGCAGATCCACTCTGACATGGTGTGGTCCCAAATATGGGTCAAATATGTCCTCCCAGGGTAACAAGAGCAGATAGAGCTCTATAAAACCACAAACCGCAAACCACAACACGATATAAAACCACTTTACTGCTTCGCAGGTTTTCCTTCTTCAGGCTAAGGCTAGGTGAGAAATCGTAAACAATCACGGTTTAACAATCAAATTCTTACGCAGATCAGCGATGAGAATAGAAGTTTTGTCTCAAAGGAAAGAACCGCTTCGTCCAGTAGAATACTTCATGGACCACGGGTAAATACAGACTGTGATTAAGCTATTCGTGGCAAGCAACAACCACTGAACACGAAGAAAAACATCAGCACTATTGCTTCTGGAACACGAAATAAAACCACTTTACTGCTTCGCAGGTTTTCCTTCTTTAGGCTAAGGCTAGGTGAGAAATCGTAAACAATCCAGCAGAAGCCAACGGAAAACCACTGCTGTTTCCTCCCAAAAACAATCACGGTTTAACAATCAAATTCTTACGCAGATCAGCGATGAGAATAGAAGTTCTGTCTCAAAGGATAGAACCGCTTCGTCCAGTAGAATATTTCATGGACCACGGGTAAATACAGACTGTGATTAAGCTATTCGTGGCAAGCAACAACCAATGAACACGAAGGAAAAAATCAGCACTATTGCTTCTGGAACGTAAGAACTCCACATCAGAAAAGAAAGCTACATGATGTTAAAAAAATGTCCACAATGAAGATTAACATACTTGGACTATGTGATATGGATAGACATGCTCTGGGAAAATAATGTCCGAAGATTTTACTATCATTTACTCAGGAGGAGCTATACAGGAGATGGGTGTTGCCTTTACCAAAGGCAAGGTGGTTGGCAAAGTACCAAAAGGTTTTTGGGCAGTGTCAGATAGAGTGATGATGATCACATTCAGTAATAAGCCATTTGACCTCAATATCATTCAAGTGTATGCGCCAACATCAGGCAGTACAGATGAAGAACTTGAGGCATTTTACGATGACTTCGAACAAGCATTAAAACTGAATAAGTTAACTGACATCACAACCATCCAAGGAGACTACGGCCAAATGGGGTAAAGCCATTTTAAAGAGAAATTTGGTCCTTTTGGGCTGGGAGAAAGAACAGATACCCGTCAGATGTTTATGGAATATGGAATGGGGCAATTCCAAAGAAATCATAATTGAAAACACCTAGTTTGCACGACATTCTTGGTGATTGCTAACTTGTCGAAGTCCAGGAGATAATTACAGAAACCAAAGAGACTCCATTTTGATTAAAAAGAGATGGTAGGAATTCAATTTTATGCAAAACATATCCTTGAGTAGACTACAGCAGAAATCATTATCCAGGTTGTATTATGGATATCCTTAAGGCATAAAGTACTGAAAATACCTATAAGGGAAAAACAATCTATCTATCTCTTTTACAAATTAATGCAGAGATAAGAATACAGTATGATGTCAAAGTAAAAAACAGGCTCGAAGCACTTCGAGCTGAACTTGAAGCAAATTAGAGCAACTTAAAAGTGTGTATTATTACATCAGTGATTGAAACCCTGCCACCCAAGAAACAAGGTCTTAATGGAAAAGGGATGACAGCTGATATTCTAGAAATAATGCAAACGAGAAGAAATGCTAACAAGGTCAACAACGAGACAATACAAAAGCATAAACAGAGAAATAAAAAAAAATTGGAATGAAGCAACAGAAATTTCTTTACTTAGCGATAAAATAGAACAACTTCAATCAGCGTCTCTTGAAACTGTGCACCAGAAGATCAGGGTAGTCGGCGGAGAGAATCCTGCTGTAAAAGTGGGTCAATAATGCCAATGAATGGAGATGTCACCATAAAGAAAAACAAGATACTGAAAAAAATGGCCGGGTGTATAGACGAAATATGTAATCCTAAAAGGAATGAAAATTACAGCTTTAAACACAATTTAAGGGCCATCACACTTGAAAAGTGAGGGGCAACATGCAACAACCAAAATCAAGAACGGCATGGCGACATGGCCGTACAATGTAACAATCGAGATGTTTGATGGTTTGGAGGAACATGGAATAGATTTGATTACCATATTGTTAAACAATATCTATGATACAAGAGACATACCACCAGCCTTATCAAAATCAACGTTCATTGCTCTTTTTAATAAACCAGAAGAAATTGCTTGTGAACTGCATAGGTCTATCAGTTTAATTCGCCACCTTACCAAAGTACTATTACGAACTGTGATGCTCGGGGCCAGGAAAAAGACCAAGCAAAGAACTACAGGTCAACAATGCAACATTGTGGAAGGAAAGGGTGCATCAAACGCCATAAACATAATGCGGACTCTATCAGAAAGGGCCTTAAAGGTATAAGAGCTGTTTCTGTGCTTCATCCACTACACCATGGCATTTCAAAGAGTGAAACATGAAGTCATTATAAATATCCTCGAAGCCTTGTTGGGTCTGGTTGGGAAAGATTTTAGTATCATCTGGAACATGGAGTACAATCAAACAGCAGCCAAAGGAGTAGATAATGAACTTTGCCAGTCCTAACAAATCAAATGGAGTTTTTAACAAGGATGACTCTTACTACAAGACTTGTTTTCCCGGCTCAATGAGATTATTAGGAGAGAGATCGAAGGCGGGCAACTTGTGATGGGTGGATGACACCGCATTGATTGCAAGAACGAAGAAAATCTCCAGAACCTGGCTAAAATTATCAATAAAGAGTTAAAAGGTGGGGCTCGATTTAAATGTGCGCAAAACAAAGTGCGTGTCCGTAACAAAGAAGAAAAACCCTCCTACTTGCAACGAAACATTGAAAGCAAGGCTTTAAAAGAAGCGGAAAAATAAAATTATTTGTGTGCATTAATCAGGTAAAAGATGTACCTCTAAAATTAGCTGTATAATTGCTCAAGCCAAAATTGCTTTTCCAACTACGGAAAGCATCACACAAACAAGAAGATGTCGCCTAAGTCATGACGAGGGTTTTTAACAAAAGTGAATACCCGATCCCAATGTATGTGTTCCAAACATGGAGTACAACAGACAATATCAGAAAATGTCAGCGGCCACAGAAATATGGTTTCTCGCAGGATGCTCAGTATGTCTTACAAGGAGCATAAAAATAATTAAGATTTGCTTTAAAAGGCAAGAACATCAAGATCCCTTTTAAATAGCATTAGAAAGCGCCAAGCGATATTCCTAGGCCATGTCATGCAAAAACGTGGTATGGAGCATGCTATAACAACTAGAAAGATCTGTGGGAGAAGAGATATAGGGAGACACAGAGAGAAGATACTGGACGGCCTCAAGGCATGGTTAGGCACATCAAGCCACATACCACAACCCACAATGTATGGGCACGAAGTGAATAATGGCCGAAGCTTCCAAGCATTGCATCTGATGATGAATCAATTCCGAGCCCTTGAAATACCAGGTTAACATTTTGCGGGAATAAGGCTGTCTTGCGGGGCACCTTTAGCCTTGGTTGGCAACCCTCCTAGAGATGGTGTCTCGATAAAAACACCGGCGGTAGTGTCCCTTCATCACCTTTCTTCTCTTCGGAGGGAAAAAGGTTATTAGCAGTGTCTGTTTCGCTCCGTTTAATACCAACTTCACCCGATCTTCACCGGGTTCAGTAAGTCAGTTTGTTTATGGTCTGTGTCCAGATGACAGTTTCGGGTATCTATTTCCTTTATGTTTTTTATGACGGTTCCAGCCAAATGGTTGGCTCCCAGTATAACCCACCTTCAATGTTCTATGGATGTGAAGAAACTCCAGACCCATGACGAACTCCTCACCCAAGAGTGTAGACTTGAGATGCGGTAGTGCTGTCTCCACACAAAGCCAGAAAAATGTTATCTTCAAAAGATACTCTCTCCTTAGGTTTCAGTAATGTCATAAGTCTTCCTTCAAATTCTTTTTATGTGAAAGCTTTTCTTAATTCTGACTTAACTTATATTACTGCGCTTTTGGAGACAAGCCTCAACTAAAGTGCTACTAATAGTAATTTTCATATTGACGACTATTTATCTTTGTTTCGGCCAGATTCTACAACTCATCTTCATAGTCCTGCTGTATATGCTTGACAGCATCTTCCAGCTGTTAGAGTACAAGAACTTGTATCAAAAGATGAGCCTTTCATATGCTTCAAATTGTCTCCTCTTCTTCAGTTCACTTGTTACCAATTTTCTTGCTCAGTTATTGAGACAGTATCAGACTCCGTTGATAAGGCTCTAGACAAGCATCACACTGACAATATCTTTGTCTAATGTGACTTCAGTGCCCATCACAAGAACTGACTGACTCATTCTAAAAAGAGTGATAGACCAAGAGCAGTTACTTAAAACATGGCTCTTTCCCATGATTCTATACAGCTTGTTGACTTCCTTCTATTTCAGAATCTGGAGAACCTTCTCTCTTCACATCATCGTAAAACTTTTACATACCTGACATAGGATGGGTGGGGCAGATTTTATCAATTTCTTTCTTCGAGGATTTTATATTCCTTGGGATAGTTATATTCCTTAATTATATTCCAGTCTTTGGTCAATTGGCTTCTGATGTTACAACTGGATTCAAGATTGGGTTCAGGATTGTGTTCAAACATTTGTGTCTAGTAGTAGATACAAATTCCAACCTAAATCCCCCTCAACCATGGATCAATGCTCATTGTTCTTCTGTCATTACTCAATACAATCATTTTTATGTTCAGTTTTAACATGATTGAACTGATGAATGGAGGAGTTTCTTTCTGATGTGCTTGCAAAAGGGTAATTTCTGATGCAAAAAACCTCGCTATGCGAAGCAAGGTTATGAATCTATTTTTCCCTAGAACTTGTAAGTCGAGATTTCTGGGGGATTTACGATTATCTTTTGCATTCTGGAAAATCAATTATCACTCCACTTTTTGCTGGTGCCATCACCTCTATTGAAAAGGCTGATCTCGTTCCTAAATAGCTTCTGCCATTTCATTTCTAAATGAAACTGGTGGTTCTTTAGCAGAGTTTCCTTTGCAAACTGATTAGATTTTGGACTCCGTCATCGCAAATCCAAGTTGGTTGCAAAGGATATTCATGGGCTTTATCAACCTAAAGCTCCTGGTCTAGATTCGATTCTAGTCGTTATTTTTTGAGGGTGTGGTTCTGAGCTATCTTCCTTCCGTTCAAACTTTTCTATCATTGACCATAGAAGCCTTGTTTCCCACCTTTCTCAAAAGTTTCTAATGCTGACTCTGTTTTTAAGAATGCCGGTAATACATCTGATCCTCGCCAATATTCACCTGTTGGTCTTCTTTTGTCATTAGTAAGGTCCTTGAGCAACTTATCAACAAAGGACTGGTAGAATCCTTGCAGAGGCTGGACTTTTTTGTTGATATACTGTACGGGATTAAATAATTTCGCTCCGCTTGTGAGCTTTTGACTACAATCACAGAACGTATCCGCAGATTTATGTTTAGTCGGGTAAAGGCCTTTCTATAGCGCTTGAGATTTACAAGTATTTGATACGCACGCTGGCTTGCCTGGTATTTGTTGAAAGTTCTTTGGTACTATTCAGACTTTTCTCTCAAATCGTAAAATGCATGTCACACAAGATGAAATTACATCTGCTGAATATTCCAATAATGCTGGAGTTCCTCAAGGTTCTATCCTTGGTCCAACTTTCTTATCTTTTGCTTTTTTTCTTTTTCTTTTTCTTCTTCTTCTTCTTCTTCTTCTCAGTTCCATTCACTTGGCAGCATTATGCCATTTATGGTTTTTAACCAGACAATAAAATTATCTTAAAATCCTGAGTGCTTAAGTATTATAGCATTAAAAGGATTGGGTAACAAATTTAAGAAATCATCAAAAACCACCTTGCATCAATAATCCTCTTTTTCGTAATAAAATACAATTACAATTTAATAAATTCAAATAAAGCATACACAAACCTGCATAAAATCTGTATGACAGGGACGGTATGAACCTCAAAAGTAAAATCCTACCTCTGCCATCAGTTGTTATCAAGTTGAACAAAAAGATGAAACATCAATTATAGCTCATATATTCTCAAGCATCCTAACGACAGTGAAAAATATGACCAAGCTCGGAAATCAGTAATCTGATATTACCCCTAGCAGGTCAGCCTTCCCCACTAACATAAACAAAACTGGATGAACTGGTATGAACAATATACATAATACTGATGTAAAATGTTCAAAAATAACCACTGATTGGAGAAAACACTAATTTTCCCGTAAGAATTAACCGCAGATATGTCTCTAGAACTGACCACAAGTTTATCAACCAAAATTTTTTTTACATTTGATTCATAACTTCTAGCCAAAGCCAACTATATCTTATTATAATAAATCTAATATTTCTGTATTGCCCATAATGCCATATTACTGTGAATTCAAATACCTGAATAATTATGTAACCTTTAAAAAGCCACCTGACCTATGTATAATGCACAAGCATCCAATACTCTGATACCATTTCAGTACATACCTGTTCAAATAAACGAGAATTTTGTAAGCTATCTTTTCTAAAGTTCATATTTTTGATTACAGAATCAAGCACATTCCGAAGCAGAATTTTACTTGCCAAGTCATATCTATTTTCCATCCAATGAATTGCCTATGAAACTCCAATTTATGGCTTAGTGTTGAGAGTTCACCATCAGTACACTACATGCTTTTTCCTACTTCAGCCTTGCAGATTCAAACAAAGCATCAATTTTATCCATGACTTCATTCTTCCCTTATATCCTCTTTAGTACGGCTATCTGACAAATACTAAAGGCTGGGAATATGATGATACATCTACACTCTCATCCACAACCAGTATTTTATGCTCCAGTGGGTACTCACTGTATAATGGTCAGATTCTAGTATTAAATGGCATCATATGTTATGCTTTAATTTTCAATATCCAATAATATGGAATCCTTTATCTCCTGTTATAAAGACTGATGCCACTAAAAGTACACAAATGGCTACTTAAACCATTTCCCATGGTATTCTCCAAAAACTTTTTACTGGTCCTAAAAGGATATTAAACTTTTAAGTTCTACATTATAAAAATTAATGCTTAAACAATTGGCATAAAAAAACAAATGACCCCTTATATTTGAGTATGGACTGGGTAATTTGATTGGTTTCAAAATAGCCCAATTACGTTGGATGTCCATGCAACTACATAACATACTAAATGGTTGCCTGCCAAAATGTGGTAACTTGCAGTGAGAAAACCATTGTCACTACTAATTATAAACATAGGCCAAAACAATTAAAAACAATTTGTCACCTATGCATATGTTTACCTAGCAAACATCCTTACCCCATGTCGGATTTGGCACATAAACTGGACTTGATCCATGAAACTTTTTCAAAAACTGCATAGCAAGGCGTAATGCACCAGTCCCAGACAATGACTGAACACCACAAACCTAAGGCAAATCAACAAAAATAAGACTTAAGTATCATTTTTAATCACTTCCATAAGTAAGAACGTGCTGGATCAACCCCAAATAACCTAATCCAAGGTATATTTTAAAATTTCAGCTTAAATGCTATAATTGTGAGCAATATATATATATATATAACCTGCTCACAAACACACACAACAATTTAAATGCCTTATTTTTCACCCACGTATATTACACCTGAGTATGAAAGCTTAAATCTTGACTTTGATTTCACAAAAATTCTACCAACCTAAATCACAGTGCCTTTCAGCCCACCAAACTTACTGACCGTTTCTTCTGTTCATTATATCACACAAAGTCATTCCTATTGGTCTGGCAGATAGGTTAATGTTTCAAACTTTATTTTATTGCTCTCTTTCATCCTTGAAATAGCTTATTGTGCTGAGATGTTCTGAAATATGGTGACCTGATCCTGTCTACACAAAAATATATACAACAGAAATTTGATACAGTGAATTTCAAGGGAATTTTTTTTAAAAATATTACAAGTGAAGTTCAGTATTGATGGAATAGAGACAAGGAAGAGAGGTGACAGGGTAAAACACTATGTTCATTGTCATAGAAAATTTGATGTACATGAGAGTTTGTTATACATGGTCTCCACTGTGTTGCTGTTTATTTCTTTGTTGTCCACTTGGCTAGGGCCAAGTTAGATGAAACATGCCCCATTAGTTGTCACATTGGATTCATGGGATTCATGATATGGAAACATCTGATCAATGTAACAGGGAAAGTACAAATACAATATAAGAATACTGAATAGTAACCTGAACAAAACACTCTTTAGTACAAACTACTATTGAATGGCCTAATGGTGGCATACATTACTTTGCACACAAATGTGGGGCAAAAAATTTAAACCATTAAGAACAAATTTACTTTTTCTTGAAAATGTACACAAAAATTTTATGTTGGTACCAAAAAACTTACCCTGTTTTGAGTAATGGCCTCACTATCACTCCCTAGGGCAAGCTTACTTGCTGCTTGAGTTAAATCATGGAGACCTTCAATAGGCAAATATTCATGATTTAGGTTCTTGTCCATAGCAATTGCCATTTCTACTGTTGAAACCACAGGAAGGATATATGGCTTTCCTTCAATTGTTCTGTATGCTACAAAAAAGATACAAAAAACACTGTGATTCCAATAAAGCTGTTTCCATGCCAAATACTTTATCTTCACTAAAAGACCTTCCTTATTAAGATTCATATAGCTTTTTGGTCAAAGCTTTGGTGTGTCCACACTGAAGAACCATAAAATGGTATGCTCTTAACAGTTGATTTAAAGCACAAAATTTTCATAAGAGTTAACAACTCCAGCTTCTAAACTCTGTCCATTTTTTTAAGAAAAGTTCATGCTTTTCCTATTTTTCTGCAAATGCTTTTTCACAAGAATTAATCCTGGGGCCAAGCTAGAGAAAATCTTCTACTCATTTCAAGTTCTTTTCATAAATAGGTTTTAGGTTATTTGTTGCACTTGTTATAACTCATAAACTCTGTTTCATCTTGTTTAAATGAAAGCTGACTTCTCTTGAAGCAGCTGGTATTTAAGGTAAGAGTTCCTCATTTTGCTTAAGGGTATCTCCTGCTCCAAGTTTTGCTTAGTGCTGTAAATAGTGTTAACAGTGATTTTCTTTGACTTTATTTCATGGTTACCAGCATCAACTTATTTAAATGTCACTTTCAGTTGTACTTCACATAGATTCAATTTTATGAATTGCATATGAAGGACTACACATTGATGGAAATGATTGTTAGTTAATATTGCTTTATCAATTTTATTGTTTACTAGTCTAGGCGGGGCCTTCGCTTTTTCATTCCAGACTTGAGATATGGTAGCAAGTTGTGTTGTTTAAATAAACTGTTGAGTTATACTTAACATGAGTTCAAAATGTTAAATTGAGACTCTGCTGTATCCTCATATTATTCTATTTTTCAATTCATATTACCCAGTGTAAATCCAAGTTAATATTCCACATTTATTGCTAAAGTTTCTCCTTCCAATACATCTACAAGAATCTCATAGGATGTCTCCATCAGGTGATAGGACTTGAGCCATTGTATTGACATGAAGAACATGAAGAACTGATATTACATTGTTTGGTGCATCATATGCATGTAACATATCTGTTATATCGTGAGGTGCCAAGAATGTAATGTAACTTACTTGCTTACTTGACCCATGTGCACCGGAGAAAGTTGACCTGCCACAGTGTTTTGGCATTCTGTTTTGCCAATTCCATGCTTTCTATGATATCAAGAGCCTTCTCGAATGTTAATTGTGGTTCTGCAAGAAGATGTTGTTGCCACCAATTGTTGTTAATACCAACTACCAGTCGATCTCTGAGATATTCCTCTAACCGATCGCTGAAGTTGCAATGAATAGAAAGCTGCCAAAGTTCCAACATGTAAGAACTGATGGTTTCATTGGGCTGTCAATTTTGTGTATTAAACTTAAACCTTTGAACTATTTCTGATGGTCTCAGCTGAAAGTGATCCTTTAGTGTGTCCACTATTTGTGTGTATGTTGTGTTGTGTTTTAACTCCACTACTTGCTTACTTACTTACTGCACGGTTTAACTACTTCTAAATCACAATTGCAAAACTCATTCATGCAAAACATACCAAATTAGTATTTACAAGGCTAGTAGACATAATTTCTATAATTGGTATGCTGATGTAATGATGATATGACAATATCCATTAGTTTCCCTCTAAAGCTGAGTAATTTACATAATCAACAAAGGTCATTGCACTTGACAATCATCTATATTTTAACCCCCTCAATTAGCCTCCATAAGGCTACTACTTGCACTAGTGCAGACCTTCCTGTCCTAAAACAATTTTGATTGGTTCTAAGCTTAGGATCAATGAGTATTTTCAGCCTGTTTAACAACAATCTGCTGTAAATTTTTGAGCAACATGATCATCATGATCATTCATCATTTTCAGTTTAATATCCATTTTACATGCTAGCGTGTGTTGGATGTTGGGCAGCTGATAATATAACCCCTTGATAATTGGATGTTACACCCATCACCTTTTCTGAGATGGATTTAATACCTCCATACAGCTAAATCTTTGGGGCATCGCCATGTTGCCATCTTCTAGTCCTGCTGTTTTGTTATTTTCAAAGGCTGGATTGCTTCCTTTAATTCTTTTTCAGTGAAACCACTGGTTTCTGTTTAACAGGATCTCAGTCAAACAGATCACATTTATGGTGAAAGGCATACTTTAGTAACATCTAGAGTTAAAGCTCTGAAAGCAGGGTAAAAATACATGGTGTTATGCCTGCCTAAAATATTAAAAAATATTTAAAAGTTATTACAGGCTGTTTACTATGACCATTAATTGTGTTCATGTTAAAGATTTCTCTGTGTATTCTGTAGTGTCATCTTTGCCTCAAATGTTAGATCCAGGTAGATCAAAGACTGATTCTATTACTGCTGCTTCCAATAAAAGGTTTACTGGGACAACACTGATAAAGGTCTAGAAGGTACAAGGCAAAGCTGTTGTATGCAACTGCTGATACACATGTGAATTATGAAATATATCAAGGTATGACATTCGGCAACCAACACCATCAATGAGAAGCTACAGATTGCTGTGAAAGTCCTTAAGGTTTCCAGTGTTAAATGATCTGTAAAACTAAACTTAAGTCACAAACACTTGAGGGAAACTTAACATCACATAACATCTATTGTTAGAACTTTATGGTACTCTAAAAATATTTTTTGTCTGCTCTGAAAAAAAACCAACAATAAGGTATTGGCTAAAATATCAAGTGGTCAAGATTAAACAAGGGGCTCAAAGTGAAGACTGTCAAGATGGAGGTCATAATAGGGTCAAGCAATGTGGCTAAAGTAATTATTTTGGAAACCAATAACACAAAGCACAAACTGGTTCAAATATTGAAGTATTTGGATATTACACTAAATAAAGATGGTAGATTTGAAGAGGTAGTCATATCTAGAATCAATGCAGTGTATGAAGTGGAAGGAATTTACAGATTTTAATTACAAAAAACAAATCGTACAAAAGCTGAGGATCAATATTTATCAAAGTTGTTTGATCAGTGTTTTCGTGCAGTGTAGAGATATGGGCAGTATAAAGGAAGGTGGAAAGAATGCTGGAAAGAGCAGAAATAATGATGTTGCAGCACATAAAAGGAGTTTCACTGAAAGAAAAAAAAGTAAAGCAACACAATTTCTATTGTGATTGGCATACTGGACAAGGTGTAACAAGCAAACACCATTGATTTGTATACCTGCTAGGAATGGTGGATGATGGCCAGGGAAAAAATGACATTGTAAAAGGTAGCTGACCAAGAAAAATCTCTCACAAACATTGGGTGGCTAACATCAGGAATGACATGCAAAGGCAAGAATGGGAAGAAGATGGAGAAGGAAGATATAAAATCCTTCATGTGCCAGTAATGCTGGTCAAGGATGAAGAAGATTATGATAGCCTGATCAGCAATGACTATGTCCAACAAGGAGTAACTTACAAAAACCAAAGCATAGCTGACGGGAGTTTTGAAAAAAGTTAAGTGCTAATTGTTTCTATGCCTGTGTGGTGGTTTGCTATTATCACAAAACATTTCACCAACCTTTTTACTTCTGAAGACAAGTGTGTAAAAATTCCACTAGCAAGAATGGAACCAGAATATCATTCAGATGAAATTGAAATTGCCACCAAAAAGCTAAAAAACAACAAAGATACTGGTTGTGATGAAGTCAATGCAGAGCTTATCAAATATGGTTGCAGATAACTATATCAACAAATTGCATCCCTCCTTAACATTACAAGTGAAAGTGGTGAATATCCAGAAGAAATTAGAAGAGGAATCCTAACACCCCTTGCAAAAGCTCCAAAGAAAGATGAACAAGTAAATGTAAGACCCATCATACTCCTTTTTGAGCTTAGAAAAATCATAAGTATATCACTGATTGATCAATGTTGGGAACGAATGAAGAATCACATTCCCCCAAGCCAAGCTGCATATCAAAAAGGCAGATCCACCACTGAACAAGAACACTGAAATACTTGCAGAAAAAGCCATGGCATCTGAAAAATACGACATCTTTCTTCTACTGCTGGATATGTCCAAAGCTTTCGACACAGTGAATCGATCTGAGTTGATGAAAATTCTCAAAAACATCCTAACACCAAGTGAGCTACATATGATGTATTTACTTATAAATGATGTCATTCTAAATGTGAAAATAGGAGATAACGTTGGTACTTGTGATGATAAGTTCCTTCACTGCATTCTCCCTAATCATTTTCTTAATATTTTGTTCTTTTCGGCTAGATATATTATAGTTGCTTTGAGCCAAAGTTAATCTGGTTACTACAATCAAAGCAACTAATTCAAAATGAAGAGATTTATGAAACCTGAAAGAGTAAGTATTAATCCAGATACAACTGACGCAGTTAAAGTGTATAAACACTGGCTTCAGACTTTCACTAACTTTATAGAGTCTTTAGATAATAACCGTAATGCAAGTGATGATGGCGATAGTACTACTAGAACAGTTAATAAGTTTAACCTTCTCATCAACTATATTGAACCAAATGTTTATGAGTATATCTCTGACTGTGATACTTATGATGAAGCCATTGAAACCCTTAAAATGTTATTCTTGCCCGACATGTTTTCTCAACAAGGAAGCAGCGGGCTGGGGAGACCATTGACCAATTCCTGAACGNATGTGATGATAAGTTCCTGCACTGCATTCTCCCTAAGCAGTTTCTTAAGATTTTGTTCTTTTCGGCTAGATATATTATAGTTGCTTTGAGCCAAAGTTAATCTGGTTACTACAATCAAAGCAACTAATTCAAAATGAAGAGATTTATGAAACCTGAAAGAGTAAGTATTAATCCAGATACAACTGACGCAGTTAAAGTGTATAAACACTGGCTTCAGACTTTCACTAACTTTATAGAGTCTTTAGATAATAACCGTAATGCAAGTGATGATGGCGATAGTACTACTAGAACAGTTAATAAGTTTAACCTTCTCATCAACTATATTGAACCAAATATTTATGAGTATATCTCTGACTGTGATACTTATGATGAAGCCATTGAAACCCTTAAAATGTTATTCTTGCCCGACATGTTTTCTCAACAAGGAAGCAGTGGGCTGGGGAGACCATTGACCAATTCCTGAACGAGTTAAAAACACTTGCTAAGGATTGCGATTTTAAACCTATTAGTGGTGAAGAGTATAGATCAGAGATGATAAGAGATGCTTTCATTAACGGAATAGCTTCCAACATTATATGGCAAAGATTGCTAGAAAGTAAAACACTTGACCTGCAAACAGCATTTGAGAAGGCAAGAGCCCTCAATATAGCTCAACAAAATTCAAACATGTATGCACAACCTCCTGGAATGAATGCAGCCATACCAAAACCTGCCCAAGATGGTGATTCCACTGTTGCAGTGACTACTAAAAGGCAAGGAAAACAATCTACCTGCTGGTTTTGTGGAAACCCTCACCATCCAAGATCCAAGTGCCCTGTTAGAGATGCTGCATGTCATAAATGTAAAAAGGTAGGGCACAAAAAATTCTAGTACAATGACTACCACTCCTGATTTCTCTTTAGCTGTACCTAAATATGATGATGACTACTTCTGTGCATCAGTTGCCGCATCATCCAATTCACCTTTTCGTGTTACAACACCAGTTCTTATAAATGGTATGTATCGTGCAGAGGCATTGATTGATAGTGGAAGTACAGACAAGAGCTTTATCAGTGAAAGACTTGTCAGACTACTAAATCTTAAAACCGTACTGTTGCACCATACAATAGGAATAGCTTCAGCTTCATGTTCTGCAAAGTCTAAAGGATACTGTACAGTCTCCTTAACAATGGGTGAGCAATGCTATCTAGGAGTAAAGCTTTTTATTTTAGAAAATGTATGCACAGAGGTAATTCTTGGTACTGATTTTCAAGAACAACATGGAAGTATAACAATAAAGTATGGGGGAGGCAAACCACCACTGACCTTTTCAGCTCTAACCACCATAAAAACCCACCCACCAAAGCTGTTTGAGCACCTATCAGGAGATTGCAAACCAATTGCTACTAAATCCAGGAGATACTCCAATGTTGACAAGTCATTCATTACAACTGAAGTTCAAAGGCTGCTAGAGCTTGGCATTATTGAACCTGGTACCTCACCTTGGAGAGTGCAAGTGTTAGTGGTGCAGGAGAAAACCAAGAAACGCATGGTAGTAGACTACTCAGAATCTATTAATAAATACACACAGTTAGATGCTTATCCTCTGCCAAAAATCGAATAAAATGGTAAATGCTATTGCCAAGTATAAATTCTTCAGCACCATAGATTTGTGTTCAGCATACTACCAAATTCCACTAGCTGAAGATGATAGGAAGTTCACAGCTTTTGAGGCTGATGGAAAGTTATACCAATTCACAAGAATGCCATTTGGTGTTACCAATGGATCAGCATGTTTTCAAAGAGAAATGGATAACTTCATTAGTACTAGTAGTGAATTAAATGATGCATTCCCATATTTAGATAATATAACAATATGTGGGAACAATCAAGAGGAACATGATGCCAATCTTAAGAAATTTATGAAAGCAGCATAGCAGAATAATCTTACTTTTAGTGAAAAGAAATGCACTTTCTCAACAGACATTGTAGACTTACTAGGATACTGTATCTCTCATAATTCTGTTCAACCAGATCCAGATCGATTGAAGCCCTTGCCTGATTAACCAGTACCGATAAACCCCAAGGAATTAAAGAGGGTAATTGGGATGTTTTCTTACTACGCCAAGTGGATATACATGTTTTCTGATAAAATTCATATCTTAAACACAGTAACCAAGTTTCCATTAAGTGGTGAGCAAGTAAAAGCATTTGAGTCTTTAAAAGAGGAACTTGCAGCAAGGGCAATGCAACCAATAGATGAAAACATGCCCTTTACTGTTGAAACAAATGCGTCAGACTTCGGAATCTCAGCAACCTTAAACCAAGATGGGAGACCAGTTGCATTCCACTCCCATACTCTACAAGGAAACGAACAGTTTCATTTTCCAGTTGAAAAGGAAGCGCAAGCAATTGTGGAGTCAATCCATCATTTGTGTCACTTTCTGTTAGGTAGACATTGCACGCTAATTACAGACCAATGCACTGTATCATACATGTATGATTACAAATCAACAAGTAAAATTAAAAATGACAAAATCATGCGATGGAGAATTGCTCTATCCCCATATTCATACGACATTCACTATCGACCTGGCAGCTGCAATAATGGACTGGACACCTTTCATCACCATCATGGATGGAAGGCTCATGGTTGAGTCGCCGTGGCTTCTTTCGTCATGGCTCTTCACTTAACCCGGTGTGTGCCACCCTGTATGCCTGGATGACAGTTAGTCCAGATACTTCTTTGATGTTGTCCATGTACCTTGTTCTTGGCCTGCCCTTTTTCCTAGACCCGTAGACCATGCCCATGATTAGCGTTTTCTCCAGTGTCTCACTCCTTAGCACATGTCCCAGGTATGACAGTCTCCAGTTTACTAAAGTCTGTGAAAGACGCTTGTCGCATTCTATTCTGCGCAAAACTTTCTTATTAGTTACTCTCTCTGTCCAACTTATCCTCAAGGCTCTCCTGTAACACCACANAGACCATACCCATGATTAGCGTTTTCTTCAGTGTCTCGCTCCTTAGTACGTGTCCCAGGTATGACAGTCTCCGGTTCACTAAAGTCTGTGAAAGACGCTTGTCGCATTCTATTCTGCGCAAAACTTCCTCATTAGTTACTCTCTCTGTCCAACTTATCCTCAAGGCTCTCCTGTAACACCACATCTCAAAATTTCTGAGTCTTATCCTGTCGCTCTTCTTCAGAATCCACGTTTCACTACCATAGGTTGCGATTGGGAAGACTAGTGCATTCAGCAGTCTCTTTTTCGTCTTCTTGGATATCGATCTATCTCTCCAGACTGTTGTGAGAGCTGATGGACAATTTTACATGAGTTAAATGTGCAGTGATATCATCAGAAAGTTTACATAATATTCATGTAGCCTTATGTCACCCTGGAGTGACTCGTCTTCATCATTTTATTAAAGTTGGAAATCTTCCTTTGTCATTAGAGAATATTAAGCAAGTGTGCAGAGACTGTCGCATTTGCCAAGAAGTAAAACCTAGATTCTATAAGACGTCGCCAACTCGTTTAATCAAGGCTACTCAACCATTTGAGAGAATTTCAGTTGATTTCAAAGGACCTTTACCATCGACTAGACACCCATTCTTGCTTACAATTGTTGATGAGTATTCATGTTTTCCATTTGTGTATTCTGTAAATGATGTAAGTGCACCAACTGTAATCAAATGTCTAATGAATCTATTCTCCATCTTTGGAATGCCAGGGTATGTGCACTCGATAGGGGAATGTCCTTTATGTCAACTGAACTGAAGCAGTGGCTGCTCTCAAAAGGTATTGCTACCAGTCAAACTACGCCATATAACCCCACTGGAAATGGACAAGTTGAGAGATATAATGGTATTATTTGGAAGAAGATTTCAATGCAAGCAGTCTGTACTGCTTGCATTGAAATCTTGAAACCTGTCAGTTAATCAATGGGAAAGGGTATTACCTGATGCACTTCATTCTACAAGGTCCTTATTATGCACATCAACAAATTGTACACCACATGAGTGACTCTTTTGTTAGCAACATCACTCTGTAACTGGATCATCAATGCCATCATGGTTAATGAGTCCAGGACAAGTCCTAATGCAAAGGAATGTTCGTAATAGTAAATATGACCCCTTTGTAGATGAAGTGAGTTTAATTGAAGCTAATCCACAATATACTCATATAAAGTTGCCAGATGGTAGAGAAACAACTGTGTCTACTAAACAACTAGCACCCACTGGGGACACTGAACACAAAGTAGAGCAATCACCCATAGTTCACACCGATATTCACAATGATTATTCAGAGACTAGCCAACATCAGAATTCAACAACTCGTATATTTTGGAGGAATCAATAAATCCACCATTACGCAGATCAGAAAGAATAAGTAGACCACCAGACAGATTGGACTTGTAACTATCTTAAACTTTGGACTTTGTATATTATGAGCATTAAAACTTTATAAATATGAACATTGAACTATAGCTGTTAATTTGGTTGTTGTGGATAGATATGGCTGATTATATGGTTATGAATTATTGTAAAATCTGGACTCGGCCACCTAACAGCATCACTATGTTAAGTGGGCCAGTTGTAGTGCTTTTGCACATGTCTGGTTATAGCTGGAAATACGTAGTGGGATGAGATATTTCACATTGATTTTATAGTAGTGGGTGAATGTGATGATAACTTTCTTCACTGCATTCTCCCTAATCATTTTCTTAATATTTTGTTCTTTTAGGCTAGATATATTTTAGTTGCTTTGAGCCAAAGTTATGCTGCTTTACTACAGTACTGATATACTTACTGCGATTGGAATATGTCAAGATGACTGCTTGTCAGCACTGCTATTCATACTATACCTTGCATATCCTATCAAACCCATCCCAAAAGACCGACATCCTGAAGACTATCACAAGATCTGTGGTCAGCACTAGATTGGATCATAGAACAAGATGCACCTTAGATTGAAATAGACCCCCAGAATGCAGATGACATCACTTTTATCCAATCAGAAGAAGTCAAGATAAACCAGGTTGAAAGAATTGTCCCAAACATGCTACTTGAGAACTCCACATTAACAAGAGCAAAACTTAAAGGTACCATATAAACAAATACAATGATACCAAATGGAGATCCTGCAAATATCTTGGCTCACTCATTGGTACAGAAGAAGACATTAAGAGAAGGAAAAGTTTCACATATGGCAGCTATGCTACCTTTGAATCCATACTGAAAAGCAAACTTGTCAGTGAACCTATCAGAATCAGAAGCTTCAAATCTTACGTGGAGAGCATTTTCCTGTATAACTCAGAAATATGGACATTGAGTACCACACTTGAAAAATCCATCAACTCTTTTCACTACTAAGAAAAGTCATGTAACATGGCCGAGAGTAATAATGAATGAGGAACTATACGAACGTACCAAAGTCACCCAATGGAGTCTTATGATAAGCAAAAGAATACTGTCATGGTTTGGCCACCTACTTTGTCTACCATCCAAAACTCCTGCCAGAAAAGCACTGAAAGCTTCTATAAAAACTTGGAAAAAAACCAGCTGGAAGGCCAAAAACAACATGGCTTAATATAATACTGAGTGACATCTCTATAAACACTGATATCTTACTATCTGGAGACCGAAAAAGATCTTGAACACCCAATGAACATTTGTTCTAATAGAAAGATCTGGAACAAAACAGTTGACTGCATTATGTTTTCTAAGAAGATGAACATGCAATGATGATGATGTGTGGTTGATGCATAGGAAACCTGGGAACCCTCTCATTGGTATTTGAGAAAATTAAAATGAATGTCATATAAGATTCCAGCCTCTCTGAAAAACACTAGATGCTTTGAAAAACTCTTTTCTCTCATTACGTGTCAATATTCTGATACTCTCCAAGGTGACTATGTCAGTACAGTGATAGTGGCTCCACAAATTTCCCATAGCTAATTATGGAAAATACAAACTGGAAAATCAGAAACAAAATTTTTTGTAAAACACACAATTAATGCTAATTTTTGTAGTACTGTGAAAGCAATATAAATGCCAAAGTACTAGCAATTAAGGTAGTGCTAGAATTAGAAATACTGTAATAATATGAATAAACCCAGTGAGGTCCATTCAAAACTCAAATTTTAAGACTGGCTTTTTTATAAAGCTGCTTACTTAATCTTGAAATTTAAGTGGGGCTTATTTGACACTCAAAATATGTTTTCAAAAATAAGATTTGACAGTTAAAAAACTAGTAAAATTGTTTAGTTAATTGTCTATCAGTCCATATTACTTATTAGCCTACTGCAATGTCTTTAGTTCCCTCTGAACCTTCCTGGGTGGTATGAAGCCTTGTAATATCCTTTATCACTATGCCATCTCCAGGAATATTTTCAAGAGGAATGACATCATATTCATTGCATCGGTTTTTGTGAAAACACTTTAGCAAATCTCGACAAGTTTCATGCTTTATAAAGCAATGCTTTTATTTTCCATTCCATCAAGTTTCATGCTTAAAGCACACAATAAAAATTATTTCTGTTTTAGCTCTTTAAGAAGTTTCTGCCTGGATTACAGCACTCATTCTATTATGGTCTTTTCTGAAGGTGGTTACCTTTAGGTGTCAGTCAATGATCATCAACAGTAAGCCCTTTTTCACACCATTCATGTAGCAACTCTTTCAATGACTAGTACCACCCCATGTCATGAAAAAACTGGTGAATCCACAATGAACAACTGCCAGATCAATGAAACCCATCCTAAACAACCTTTGACTTCATCAGTCAAATGGGACAAAAAAAATCCCAGGCCAGAAGATGAACATCTGCAAAAGGCAAATGTGCCTGAAACCTTGCAAATGCATTGCTTAGCAAGTT
The DNA here is from genome assembly GCA_003991215.1 of Morbakka virulenta. Classification (NCBI taxonomy): domain Eukaryota; kingdom Metazoa; phylum Cnidaria; class Cubozoa; order Carybdeida; family Carukiidae; genus Morbakka; species Morbakka virulenta. The sequence goes on along the minus strand of RDPX01000005.1, from coordinate 4,642,490 downwards.
CTTTTGTCATCCATCCTGAAGTTGAAGTTGTTACAAGATAAAATTCTTTCCCAAAAGGCTTCACTTCAAGTTTCCCACCTTTCAAATGCAAAAAAAAGACTTCTTTTAGTTACCCTTTCCACAAGCTGTTAAACATAGCTATATTGGCCTTACCACAACAAGTAGTTTTTAAGTTAACTGTTTAACTTCCTCCTTTCTTTTTCACTATTGTGTTTGCAATCATGTCATTCCATATCATTCTTTCACTCTTAGCACCTAGGTCTTTCATATAAAAATTCATTCTTTGACATAATCTTTTAACTTTCACAATGTATGCAAAAGTTTATCAACAAGCTACCTTGAATTTTTCTGAGCTTCTGTTGTTCCTCTTTGCATAGACAGACCATGCCATAGTAAGTAGTTTAGGTGTTCAAGTCATTGATTGCTTTTTTTTTCTTGCATATTGTTGGCTTTCAGTTGAATCAGTTTTCTGGATACATGTCATTCATTCCCTTTCTGTTATCCACTGTACCAGTGGATAACAGAAAGGTACTGTACCATCTTCCAAATAAAAAATCCCCTGAAATTTCACCAATTTCAACAAATACATGGATACATAAACCTCCCTTTGTTTATCAATTACATTTTTCATACCCTCCATTTTAGACTAACAGTTTTTACTTTTAAAAAGTTGTTTTAAAAGTAAAAACAAAGCTAGGGCCCTTGCCTTTATCTTATCTTAAGGGGTATAAGTATACAGGCATACACTGTTGCCTTTCTAGCCTCTTTGAGTTTCAAAATTTTGTCAAACTGCGTTCATAAAAGTAAATGTAAGAGGTTTATCATGTTTTGCGTCGCAAGCTTTTTCTGAGCTACGTTTGGAGAGATACTTCTCCCATCGTCAGGCTCTCAAACATATGGACAAGCAGTCAGAAAGTTTCTGAATTTAGATTTTGGAACTTTTGTCCTCATCCCTTTTATCAAAATTTAAGACTTTTACAATCTCTTCACTTCCCTGACAACAGCCTGTGAAAATCTTGTACATTACATTACAAATATAATCATTTAAATTGTCTATTTGTTCGCATAACAAAATTGCAGCAAATTTTTACCAATTTGTGTCATGACTTTCCTGCTTTGAGCATGTACACAAAACAAAGGTGAGAAAACGCAAATTCAAAGTCAGATAAGTCACATTGGACCACGCCCATCGTCCAGTTGATCACGCCCATCATACAATTGGCAATCCTCATTTCAAAAGTTTGCGGCGTGTATTCACAAAAATACCCCGGGTGTGTACACACTGTGAGCTACATTGCATTTCGTCTCAAATATAAACGATCAACTGCGAAGAGCAACCCTGGATACACAATGTTGGTTGCATGCATACGAGTAGATGACCAACGTATTTCTTTTTGTGAAAAACCCTAGTAACATGTAAAAGCTTACCTCCTACACCAAGGTTTACTTTTTGGGGACTGGTATCTCTGTTGTAAGCATCTCTCACCTGGAAGACAGCATCAGGAGGTTCCAGAGGGATACTTTCAAATAAGGTTGCACGGGCTCCTGCTTGATTAGTCATGGTCCAACGTTGAGTAAACAAATATTGTTAAAACGGTGGTTGAATAACTTCGGTTTGGATGTGCCTTCCTCTGCTTTTTGCTTCGTTTCAGCACAACAGATGATGCTCAAAACAGCCGACGTTGTACACGAAACCTCAAACCAAGCCCGGTGACCTTTTCATATTAAAAACGAGGCCACGTCGTCAAGCCACAACAAAAAAGAACCTGTACCCAAAAGTGTTTCAAATCAGTGATGAGGAAGATCTGACCTGTGTCGCTTCATCTGGTTATTTCCTTTTATTTTATTTGATCGTTTATGGCCATGGAAAACTCCGTGCTCTTTCAAGTGTTTTTTAAATTTATTTATTTGCTTATTTACTGCTATAAGATCAAGTGAGTAAAATCCAGGGCGGATCTCTTGCTCGTGGAGAGTTTCCTTTTTTTTATTGAATCTACTTTCGCGAAGAAATGCGACAGATCGTTTACAAAAGGGTATAAAGAAAAAGATATAGAGTGGAATAGCACATGCACACAACAAAAAAATAAATCAAAGGAAAAACTCAATTTTACAACCTCTTGAATTTTAAGTCTTTAATTTCAGAACCACATCCATGAAAAGCACACCAACAATTCAAAGAACACAAATATAATTAATCAGTAATCAATGTATCAGAGATCGTCACCTGGCTTATTATGTAAATACATTCACAACAGAAACTGCTTTTTAATACTTGCAGGTTCGAAACACAAACAATAAATAAATACATCATCAGAGAACCAGACATTAGTGGACAAGATGACGTGTTTTGGAGGTCAGATTGCTTCGTACTTACCGGTTTAGTAGTTAATATTTTCTTGTGGAAACGAACACCCCTTTTGTTAGATAGCCGGCCAGGGGGGTCGGAAACATGGGAATTCCCTGCACCTCCCCCTTTGTAATCAGTAAAACCCGCAAATAAAAGTTACAGGGGTTAAAAAAGTGCATAATTTAAACATAACTTGACACCGTTGTGTATTTTGTAGTAAAATCCGTCGTGAAAAGGGGAATCAGAAGTATAACATTTGAGAAGTTGAACTTTTTTTTTCGTGCCGAATCTGAGGAAAACAAAATGGGTAACGAAAAGAATAAAGTGTCAATTTCAGTTCAACTTGACAGGTAAAGGAACAACAGTACTTTAGTGTACTCCCATCTTCTCCCATCGTCAGCCTGACGATGGGATAAGTATCTCTCGAAACGTAGCTCAGAAAAAGCTTACGACTCATGACATGATAAAGCTCTTACATCTATTATATAGTATTATCAATAAAATAAAGCTCAGCGTTTAACTGTAATATGCCATGGAATTTTCCCGCTTAATTCCGCTTGACAAATTTTAGCCGGCATATTGCTTGCATTTTTCATATCATTAAACCTGCCGTTTTGTCCCAAACTGGCAATCATACTGCTGTTTCATCATCATCAGAGTGAATATTTACTACTTATGAATTATTGATACAGAGTTTTAATTAGCACTTCATCATTTTCAAGAACAGTACCACAGCACTACACCAGCCTTGGATTTTCACGATTTACAGTCCGACAATACCTTTTATAAGTATTTATAAGTATTCTGTTCGTCTATATTAGTGGAAATGAAGTTTTGGCAAACTCTGCAAAAAGTTATTCTCCATAGGCTGGCTATTGAAAAAGTTACATTACTATAGCATGGGTGGAAAACTACATAATTGGATACCATCAATTATTCCTTTCATACATTAATGAGCTTCCTGATAGTCCTCAATTGGTTTGTAAATGACAATTGTGTCATTTACAAACCAATCAACTCATTATCTAAATGTGAGTCTCCGCAGAAAGGTCTTCCTGCCTTATAGACAAGGAAAGAAATGCCTTGTGTCATCCCAGTCAAAGAATGCTACGTTCTACGGTTCTCTAGGGAGAGAGCTACAATTGACTTTCAAAAAAACTCTCTGGTCACACTTTAGAAGCAGTTAACAGTCAAGATTACCTAGGTATAACATTGAGCTCAGACATGTAATGAACTATTCACATTGATACTGCGGTTTCCAAGGCTAACAATATGTTATGTTTCATTCGAAGGAACCTAAAAAGTACCACACGGATAGTCAAGCTCCAAACATACTAAAGCCTGGTTCCTCCTCACTTCGAATATTTCAGTGTGGGGGACTCTGGACACACAAATAAGATCAAGCTGTGCAACGTAGAGGTAGTCGTTTCGTCTCAAACAACTGTGAAAGCAAAAGCTCTGTTAGAAATTAACTAAGTTTACCAACCAACCAACATAAAAGATTCAAAGCCAAATTAGCCACGGTGCATAAAATAGTCGATAAAATCGTATACGTTAAATTCTCCGATTGTTTGAAACTCAACACAGGAGCTCCTGGTGCACCATCAACAAGGAACAATAACTTTCCTTGAAGATACCAGTCTCTTTAAAAAATGTCATTAGAAGTCCTTCTTTCCGAATACTACGGGAGACTGGGTTAAGCTACCACATTCAAGTGTAAGCGTATGAAACTCTAAAAACAAATTCAAAAAGCCCTGTCACTTCTCGGAACGTTGAGGTTCCCAGTCGTTAATTATCCTTCTTGGATGTTGATTCAATAATAGCTGATGAGTTATCCAATCAAGATAAAGATGACACAAGAACATCGATATTTTGAAAATTTTAATCGCCATTTTGTTTTGTTTTCTGTTCTCAAAGAAGTCTATGAAAGGTCAGCCAAACAGAAAATGGGGAAAGAAAGTTGCATCAAAACCCTGGGGCCTTTTATACTCTATGAAAGCAATTTGAAAAGGTGGTGTCTGTTGGAGATTAGAGATTTCATGAACTTAATATTATTTTTAGAAAAACGTTGGACATCTCAGGTTAAGCACGATGCCTTTTGGAATAGGCAACAGTGCGATAATTTTATAATTATGTGTTGGATTTTAATCTAGAAATTGGATCAGCCAAGCTGTATTTAAGAAGTGATTTTAGCGGAAATTTTGTAGCAAGCTGAAACGCAATTCAGTTAAGTGTACTGAGATTAGAAGAAGTTAAGTTGAATTACAAAATTGTGGTCTTCTTACTTCTTCACTGTGAGTCAATCAGTTGATGCCACATCAAATCCACCACAGAAATTTATTCGCAACTGTTCATGATAAAAGAGAGGACATTGATCAGTTAATTTGGGAGAAACAGTTTATGATGTTTGGAATCGAAACCAATTAACTGTATTATTGAGAGAGGGTATTTATTTAGCTACAATAAATGAAATTACAAAAAAACATCGCAAAGAAGTTAAAGATGTTGACATTCTTTGACAAGCAGACATCTACAATTCTGGAGAGAGCAAATGAAAGCGAGCTTAAGAGACATGTCAAAACAATGGAGAGTTCAGCTGAAGCTTTGTATGAACAAAAGAACAGTGCAATTGAAGCCAAATTTACTCCAGACGAGGATGAAGAAACTATTGAAATATGGCGTTACGATTTTCATGGAAAGATTAGTCATTTTGAGGACTCCATTACCAAAGCAGCCATGATTATTTGATACTGTTGAAGACAAGACTTTAAAATACCAATCAGAAAGTGAAAAAGAGAAAGAAGAAGAACAGTTTAAATGAGCATAAGAGGAAGAAAAACGAATCGAAACAATGAAACTGGAGATGCGTAAGAAATTCGAGGAGAAATTGGAGAGTGAACGAGATGTAAAGTTAAAAGCATCAAGAGCAAAACTTCCAAAATTATCCATAACGAAATTTAATGGAACACGCCTAGCTTAGGTTAGACTTTGGAACCAATGTCAAGCAGAGATTAATAAAGCCATCCTCGAACCAGTTACAAAGTACTCTTATTTAAAAGAACTACTCGCATCCAGTGTTAAGCCACTTATTGATGGTTTGGCATTCAACGGAGGTTATGAAAGAGCAAAAAACATCCTTACTACCAAGTACGGACAGTCAAGTGAGATAGTAAATGCACACATTAAAGCCTTTTTTCAGCTGCCAACCATAACTTTCCCAGAATTCATCCTGTTCGGGTACACAACTCATATTCAAGCATTAGAGACGATGGGAAAGTTAAGAGATATTAATGGTTATGTGAGATTTACATTGGATCGTTTACCTGAAATTAAATTGGATCTTGTGCGACTGGACGATAATTGGAAGGAGTGGGATTTTCCACATCTTGTTGAAGCTTTGCGAAAATGGACAGAACGGAACCCAGCAAATGAAAAAACTGTTAATCGAAAACCTGACAAGGTACTCAGCACTAACCATAAACTCCCAGTCACCAAATGCTGCTTCTACTCTGAGAAAGATAATCACTGATCAAGTGACTGTACAAAGGTATCAGACTTTAATGAACGCAGACGGATACTTGGTATCATAAGACTTTGTTTTAAATGTACTGGATAGATACACCGAGCATCAAGTTGTAAAAACCGTGGCTGTTTCAGCTGTGGAGGAAGGCATCATACATCGATATGTGACCGTGTTGGTAGCAATGCTAGTAGTTCTACAAATGACACTGTGAATAGCAGTACTCCGAAAACAGAAAATAAGCTGTTAGGTTGTACCAGCGGAAGATCAGTTACGTTCCCTGTAGTAGTAGTAATTGTTAATGGGGTAAAATGCCGTACTTTACTTACCACTGGGGACGGAAATTGGTATGCCTCAGCAACCTTGATAAAACGTTTTGGAGCAAAACCAGTGAGAAGTGAACCAAGGCGAATTGAAATGCTAATGTACAGTACATCATGAAAAATTGAAATCTGCAGTCTTGACGTTGCCATCACAACTGGAAAATATAGTTTACCTATTGAAGCAAGCAGAGTAGAGAAAGATGTGATTCTGAAAATACCCAACCCGACCACAACAAAATGGTCAGGACATTCAATCATCTGAAAGGAGTTCAGGATAATGATAACGACTCAAAGTTAGAACTCTCAGTACGTTTGATTCTGGGTGCCAGCGAATATCCCAAGATAAAAATGGAAGTTACATTAAAAGTCGGTAGTTCTTGTGAGTCTGTGGCAGAATATACACGATACGGATGGATACTTACATCACCTGGTTATGAAGTTGACAGTGGATTATATACTACACAGTATTTCCTGGATGACTTTGATCGATTCTGTCATCTGGACGTCTTATGATTAGCAGACTCGCCAACGAATGATCAGCAATCAGTTTACAGTGAGTTCCAGGAACAATTGCAACGCAGCTCAGAAGGTTGGTATGAAACAGGACTAATTTGAAAGACTAATCATCCGCAACTTTACAACAACAAAGCAGTTTGTTTATACCGGTTAAATTAGCTCTCAAACAAGCTGAAACGTAATCCAACACTCTTCAAGGAGTACCACAAGAAGATTCAAAAACAATTAGCTCAGGAAAAAACCAAAACAAACGATTCATCAGATAAACAATTTTACATTCCACACAAGCCAGAAATTCGTGAAAACGCAGAAAGCACAAAGTTGCGTGTAGTCTATGATGGTTCGTCTAGGCCGAACGAAATAGCCCTTTACTTAATGAGTGCCTCGAGACTGGACCTCCTCTACAAAACCTTCTATGGGACATTTTCTTGCAAACAAGACCAAGGCCTGTCGCACTGACAGGAGATCTAAAGTAAGCCTTTCACCAGATTCGAATACGAGAAACTGATCCAGAAGCACTGAGATTCCACTGGATAAAAGATATGCAGTGAAGGGAAGTAGAAACATTTCGCTTTACTCGTGCATTGTTTGATTTAGTTTAGTCATCATTTATTCTTAGAGCAAATGTTGAATATCATCTTCATGCCTATCAACAAGAATTTTCAAAGACAGTGGAAGAGATTTAGAAATAACATTTGTGTAGAGGACATACAGCTGGCCGGAAATGCAACCCCAGAGGTTAGAGAAGACAAAGTCAATACCATACAAATATTTAGTGATGCTGGATTTGAGGTACATAAATGGCACTCCAACAAGCCTACATTGGAAACAGATAACAGTGACTCAGCATCGGAAGAATTGACATATGCAAAACAAGAGATGAACGTTAAAACCGATAAAACAGCGATGATAGGGTTAGATTGGAATGAATGAAATGATCAGTTATCAGTTAATAATACGAATAAAGATACAGAAATAACAAAGCGAGGAGTTCTTTAGTTTCTAGCATCCATCTACGACCCTCTTGGACTGATCTTACCGGTACTTGTGTATGGCAAAATGTTATTCAGAGAGATATGTGAACTTATACTTGGCTGGGATAGTGTACTGCCAAGCTACTTACGACTGAAATGGATGAGGTGAAAACAAAAGCTTCCATTTAAAATTGATGTGCCAAGAGCAATACCTTTCTACAAAGCTCCCATTCTCCACATTGACCTTCACTCATTTGGTGATGCTAGCGAGGAGGGGAGCTGTTCTGCTACATATGCAGTCGTATTCCAGGATCTTGAAATCACCCAGGGATTACTCGGGTCGAGTTCCCGTTTGTCAAAGAGAAGATTAACAATTCCACGCCTCGAATTAGTCGCATCTTCTTTGGCTGCAAATACATGCATAAAACAGTCACAGCACTGAGAGGATTTCCTGTCAATCGAGTTGTAGGATGGTCAGATAGCACTACCACTCTGCACTAGATTCGAGAAGATGGGCGGTATAAACAGTTTGCCAAGAATCGGGTTGACAAAATTTGTTTAAAGCAAGAGGTTTCCTGGCGTTATGTCACCAACACAGAAAACCCTGCAGACATAGGCAGCCATGGATACACAACAGACAAGCTCGTTGATTGCTGATAGCTAGGGTCTAAATTGTTATCAAACTAGAATGAATGGCCTGAAGACATTATGACATCACCTAGTGAGAAAACAGAAGCAGAAGCAAAGAAAATGAGGTACATTTTAGCAACTGCGACAGCAACTGTGTGACAGCAACTGTGTGACAGCAACTGAAAAACATTTATTTGAGAATGTTTGTTTCCTTATAGTCTCTGTTCTGCATGATCCTGTTGGTTAAGTTCAATTTGTTGGCATGTTGAGTAAAATGCCAAAACCAATACATTTTTCCCTTTTGCTTTTTTTTGAACTTTTATATTTACAGCACTCGCGTGATTTCAGCGGGGTTTTATCTCTTTTCCCTCTTTGTCCTTGGAATGACAGTAAATGCGTCATCTGGTAAGGGTCCGAAGGGGGACCTTCTGAGTTTCACTCTAAGTTTAAGAAAGAAATTCGGGGCCTCTGATTTACGTATTGTAGCTCCTGCCCACACTTTTAGATGAAGCAAAATCTAATTCCTCATAACGCATCGCCCGTCGTGCGGGTTAGCAAAGACACGTTGTCCGGTGATGGACCAGGCTGGCAATGGAAATGGGCTACCAAAAAGATTCATATTCATGCAAGAAGATATGCCTTGGCAATGGGAAAATGGAATGTTAACAAAAGTCAAACAAGCGGGAAAACTAGAAAAAAATTGTGAAGAATTAGATAGGAATAACGTCCAAATCTCTGGCATGAGTAAGACTAACTGAAATGAAAATAATAACTTCATGGTTACAAATAAAATTCTAATGATATGTTTAGGTGAGAACTCTGGATACAGCTAGGGAATTGTAGTAATACACTCTAAAGAAATAAAATATTCACTTATGATATACACTGGTCTCAAACAGGATAAAAGTCTGTATATCTAAATCAAATAAAAATTACGACTTCAAAGAAAACCCCATTATCTAAGTATTGTTCAATATTATGCACTGACAAATATATTATGTTGTTCAATATTATGCACTCACTTTAAAGAGAATATGAAAAGGTTCTTTGATAACTTCCAAGAGACATTAGATTTAATACCAAGTAGGGACACACAAATTATGATGATACGATAAAAGATTAAAACAGGAAACTACCTAATGATGGACAAGTCATTAAAAAGAGATGGAAATCACTTAGTGAAGGCATATACAAGAGAAATGACTATACATCTTCAGAACCAGCAGTGAAATTGAAAACATAGAGTTAGAACGACCTTCTCTATACTGGCAGATTGAAAGAGCTTTAAAGTAAAAAATGAAAAGTCATGGAATCTACAAAATTTTTAAAGAGCTATTAGAAAAGGGGAGGAAAGTGCAATGAAATTTTTTAAAAACTTATTTCCATCATATGAGAAACACAAAATGGACAAAAGAATAGACAAAATTTGTATTTTGGGTAACGTTCTGGAATGTACAAATAATAGAACAATTTTGGTAACCAGTCACTGCAGTAAAACACTTCTGAAAGTAATTGTTGTACACCTGAAAGAAAAAATGAATAAAATAATTAATGGAAGTGCTCATGTCCCTTGGGATTGATTCAATTATGTATTGATGACCTTGTTTAAAGAAGAATATTTGTGGCTACTACCGTAGTATCACGCTCTTGTAAGCTGTTGGGCAAGTTCTTGAGCAAGTTCTTTTAAAGAGGTTATTGGAAGATGCTTGTTTTAATGCTATTTCGGAGTCACAAAGTGGCTTCTGGTCTGGTAGAGGGACTATGGAAATTATTGTTTCTGTTCGGCAAATCCAGGAGAAATGCATTGAACAGCCGATGCCATTGCATTAAGTGTTTGTGGATCTGATCAAGACTTTCGACACTGTCAAGAGGGATTCTCTCTGTTTGATTTTGGAGAAATCAGGGTGTCTTCGAGGCTTTGTTAGAATATTCAAGGAACTGCACAAGGACACAAAAGCTTATTTCTCCTTTAACGTAAAACTATCTGGTAAAATCTCAGTTGACAACTTTGTCAAACAAGGTAATATTCCTGCGCCCATTCTTTTCTCTATATTCTTTGCTATTGTACTATCTCGTGCCTTTCAAGATTGTAATAAGGGTATCACGTTAAGGTTTTGAATCACAGATTGCATTTTTTATCTCTGAACGTTTAATGAAAGACAAAGGTACATCATGTCTTAGTTTGAGAGCTACTATACCCAAACGACGCTGTTCTCTAGACATACACTGAAGCAGAAATGCAGCATAAAAGGGATCTTTTTGCTAAATCCTGTACTCCCTTTGGTCTGCAGATAAAGGCCGTCCAAAGCAAAGGTGATGTTTACACCCGGATCATTTGAGCCATAACTAGAACCAGTCATTGTGGTCAATTATGGTAGGCTAGGAGTAGCTTCTTCCTTTCTCCAGCTCCGTGGTGCTTTGTCAAGGGACGGCTCTCTTGTTACTGAAACTTATAGACGAATTCAGAAGGCCGCTGTAGCTTTTTAAAATTTAGAGAAGGGAATGTGGTCTGACCGTGGTATCACAAACAAGACAAAGATCTAGGTTTTTAAGACTTCTGTGCTAGCCACAATTATGTATTTAACGGAAACAAGGACAACGAATCAAGGGCACAATAATAATTGACTTAAATGATTTTACCAAAAATGTGGCTAGCACAGAAGTCTTTTCAAGACTTCTGTACTTTAATGTCAGGTGAGAAGCACAAGTACCTGGCACTGACCTTGTGAGAGCATGCTGCTCTAATGTTCATATTCTTGCACTCAGGACTCATGCGTTGAGTGGGTCACTTAGTTTAAATGAAAGCTTGTAGACTCCCGGAACAACTTTTTTAGGGAGAGCTGGAAAACGCCTGGCAAGCCTAAAAAGAAGCACAGAGATTGTACATAGTATTATTCAAAAGATCTGGAACTCAGCATCGACAAGTGGAAATAATTCATACTACAGAGGTCGGTTTGGCAGATGCTTGTACGTATAAGATTTGATGCTCTCGAGGAAAGGAAGTAAGCCCACAGCAATCTGAAACAAGAGCTTTGCAAGGTGTATCTGATGCTCTTAACCATGATTTACAGAGCTGGAAATGCGGCACTTGTGAGCGAGTGCTTCTGTCGAGAGCTTGCCACGTGAACCACCCTAAGTCACACCAAACTTGTGGTTAGGTGTGACTTAAGGTGGTTCACGTAGTGTGACGTAAGGTATTGTCGGTTGGAAAAGCCACATGGCTGTTCATAAATATACTCCTCAGCCTCCAGACGTTACCCAAGTAGAAATTACTCAAATTCCGTGTCACATCAGCTTTAAAGTGTGCAAGTCTTTAGTGGAGTACATAGAGAGGACTGAAGGTGACGGTATTCATCTGGAAAGAGGTAGCTTACTTACGTACTTAATTCGAGCGAACTCGAACTGTGTTGACTAGTTCTCTCTATGTGTCTCTATTCTCCATGCAGTTCTTGATATCTTCTAGGTCCTTGTTTGTGTCACATTTGAGCTGGTCGATGTATGTAATTGCAGGTCTTCCTCTTTTTCTTTTGCCATTATTCGGTTGCCATAACAATACTTTATCAAGAAGTTCATCATCCTTTCTTCAAGCTTGTCCAGTGAAACGCAATCTTCTGGTTTTAAGAGTGGTCGAGACCTTTGGTAAGTTTCCATATAGTACTTCATTTGATATGTGATCCTTCCATGAAATACAAAGAACTTTCCCCAGCATTTTGGTCTATGAACAATTTAATCTGTTGGTCATTTGTTTAGTCATCGTCCAGCTTTCTGCTCCATAAAGAAGTACGCTTTCAACAGTCGCTCGAAAGAAGTTGATTTTGAGATCTCTTTCTAGTGATGATTTCCATATTTTGTCTAACTTGTTTTAAAGATTGCCAAGCTTGACCAATTCGTGATTCCATGTCTTTTTGACTGGAGTGAAGCCATGAATCAAGATATTTAAAATTATCAACATGCTTCAATTTGTTTCCTTGAGAAGTAAAGAGTCCACCATCTGGTTGGTTGAACGACATGTATTCTGTCTTCTAATAGTTTACATGAAGACCGATTGTTTCTTCAGCTGTTTCAAGTCTTAGTAGAAGAATTTTGGAGATGAGAGCAAGATCGTCAGCAAAATCTACCTCACTGAAGTGTTTGGCTGGGTACCGGGAGCTTTTTCGAGATGTCAGTTTAAATCCGAGGTGATTATCTCTAGCTGCTTCTCTGAGAGCATAAGCAAACCCAATGATGAAGAGAAAAGGTGCCAACCTATCTCCTTGAAGAACGCCAGCAACTATTTCAAAGAAGTCAGTGTCTCCATCAGGTGTTAATACTTGTGCTTCAGAATCTTTGTAGAGAATATTGATGGCATTTACGATCTTTGATGCTATTCTGTAAGCTTTTAGGACTTCCATGGGTTTTCCTTTGTGGATTGAGTCGAAAGCTTTGCTAAAGTCTACAAATATCAGCACAGCTGGTAGTTGTTTGGTTTTGATACTTTCAATCAGCCTTCTGAGAGTGAGGATATGAACAAGAGTTGACCTTCCTGGGAGAGATCCGTTCTGGTTCTCTCTTAACAAGGGGTCCAGGTGTGGTCTTATTCTATCAAGCAGTATCTTGTTGTAGATTTTTGCTGCCATAACTATGGGGGAGATTCCTCGGTAGTTGGCTGTAAAGCCAAGATTCCTTTTTTGGTAAGATGATGATGGCACTTTTCACCCATAACTCAGGTTTGTCTTCATTAGAAGTTTTGTTGCAAACCTCAAGTAGTTGTTCATTTAAGGCTCCTGTTTTCCATACTTCTGTAGGAATATTACCGAGATCTGTGGCCTTGTTGTTTTTAAAACTTTTGATGCACTTGACCAACTCTTCCATAGTAATTGGATTTGTATTCATGGGAGGAGTTTGATGAATAACATTTACAGTGGGCCTAATTGTTACGTTTGGAGGTTGTCCTAGAAGTTTGATGAAATGGTCCTTCCATTTTTCGATGTGGTCTTTAGGATCGTTCACCCTGATGCGCCCCTTTTTTGTGCCTTTCTGCCAGTTAATTCACTGAATGTTTCCCAAGCCAGTTTGGATTTCTGGTATTCCAAAGCGCTAGCAATTGCATTTATTGTACTATTTACATAGTTCACTTGACCTTTTTCATAGAGTTCATTAAATTCATTTTTCACTGCTTCGAGACGCCTTGCGCTGCTCCTGATTCTCTTTATGTTGTGTTCGTTGTACGCCTTTTTGGTAGCTTCTCGTGTTTCAGCAATTTTTTGTTCTTCCCATGGAACACGCTGTTTCAGCTTGGTTTTTATAGGAACACATATTTCCGCTGCTTGTTGATGGGCCTGGACAACATTGTTATAAAGACAAGTTGAGTCTACATCAGTAATGTCAATTCCATTTTGTGGTATTTGGAATCGATTTTGCACTTCAATTATGTCTCTCTCCTTTACATCAACATCATTAATTAACTTGCTCCACACAAATCTTTTGGTATTTTTCAAAGGCTTGCTTTGTTTGAGACTCAGTCGAAGCTTTGTGGTAACACATCGATGGTCAGATCCTACTGTGCAGAATGTATTTTTGGCTTCACAGTCTAGAGCACTATTTTTCCATTTCTTGTTCATCAAGATATACTTCATTTGACTTCTAGCATTATTTGGAGAAAGGTGTCTCCATATTTTTCCACTACGTTTTAAAAATAGAGTGTTTAGAACTTAAAGGCTGCATTCTCTAATGTAATCATGGAGAAGTTGCCCATTTTCCTTTGTGGTGGTGTTGAATACGGATCCTTTAGCATCATTTTCCCAATCTTTGCATTAAAGTGTCCCCCAATCAGCAAAGCGTTGTGTTTTGTTATGTTCTTTGTCAAGTTAGAGAGATTCATATAAAGTTCTTCCCTTTCATTAGGATCAGAAACATTACTTGAATTATAACACGAGATGACACTCACAGCAGGGTTACCGTTAAAAGTAGCGATAAGTGTCCTTGAGTTTATTGATTCCACAGAATTAAGAGATTTGGAAGCTTTGGGACTAAGAAGGATGCCAACGCCTCTAATTGTTGAATTATTAGCAGCCTTTTCAGTAGACGAAGTTATCAGGACCCAACCTTTTTTCATGTCATGATATTTTTTATCAGTTTCTTCATGGAGAATTCTGTGCTCCTAAACACAAACTATATCTATACCGTATTTAGCAGCTAAGGCTGTCAATTCTCCTTTATTGGATGTTGGATTCAGAGTTCGGCAGTTCATAGTTGAGAAAAGGAAAGTTTTTCTGAATTCCAAAAGATGGTCAGTAGTATACTTTTGGACCCCAGCCTGACGTCCCACTGGGAGACGCGCTCCTTGTCTGCCCACACGACGAGCGATGTGGCATGAGTTATTTCTAGAGTTTCTAGTCATTTACAGTTTTTCGGTTGCTATCGAAGCCTTAGAAAGGAAACAATTCAGGATTAGTGATCGCAACTCCTACTAACTACCGCGGTTTTCAACTGACTAGAAATGATTGATCCATGTTGTTGACAATGTCGATTATCGGCCTCATAGATCAGTACATTGAACCAAAGAAACGTGGTATTGTTACTTGCCTCAATGACGCCCTTGGAAAGCTGCTGCCAAGATTAAGGACACTGTTAATTTTATAAGGCGTAGCATACTCGTCTGCACTCCTAAAGAGGTAGCAATCATCATGTATGTATCAGTTAGCCACAAACTTAAAAATTTGCGAATTTTAAAAAGCAAAAAGAGGGGGGAGCTGTGTTGCATTTACGAAATGCACTGTTTACTATAAACTTGGACCTTCGTGCTTTGTGACTCTGTTTAAGTGGATGAAATGTTTTGTTGTTATAAGCTGGAGCAGTTTCCTTGAAAATTTTAAAATATTTACATTGGCATTTCGATGCATTCTGTGCTTTGCGAGGAGTTAATTTAAAGTTTGAATTCTGTTGTCCAAACATGTGCTTCGATTTTTCAATTCAGGTACAAACGAATTGATTTGTTGTATGTTAATTGGAGTTTTTAAGCAGTCTCTTGAAGGCATGTGACCACTGAGTGATGTTTGATTTCTATATCTCCTCTACTGGTGTTTATTTTCTTAGGGGGTTTTTTTGGGGGGGGGGTTGTCGGAGAGGCATGGATTCGATTTTGTCCTGACCATATTGAATACTTAGCTGGTTTTTCACAAATCATTTGCAGAGAGATATGAAGATTCTATTCAAGTTAATCCCTAAGTATTCAATACCTTTGTCTCTGAACATTAATCAGGAATCTTCTGCATACAGAAGCAGGCCACAAACGACAGTGCGAGATATATCGTTCACATAGAAAAGGAATGAATGGACCAAGAGTTGGGCCTCATGCCAACATGCCAATTTGCTTAGATTCGAATATCCAATCCCAAGTTGAGTGTGAATATCAGGTTCTAAAGGTAAAATTTAANTTGTTGTTGTTGTGGTGGTGTTGTGGGGGGGGGGGTTGTCGGAGAGGCATGGATTCGATTTTGTCCTGACCATATTGAATACTTAGCTGGTTTTTCACAAATCATTTGCAGAGAGATATGAAGATTCTATTCAAGTTAATCCCTAAGTATTCAATACCTTTGTCTCTGAACATTAATCAGGAATCTTCTGCATACAGAAGCAGGCCACAAACGACAGTGCGAGATATATCGTTCACATAGAAAAGGAATGAATGGACCAAGAGTTGGGCCTCATGCCAACATGCCAATTTGCTTAGATTCGAATATCCAATCCCAAGTTGAGTGTGAGTATCAGGTTCTAAAGGTAAAATTTAAACCATAAAATTTTTATGACACTAATGCCAAGGCATGTTGTTTTATCCCGGAAAACTTTGTGATCAATTGTGTCGAACACTTTTTGTAGATCAATCAAAACTATGACTGTAAACAGGTCATTTTCAAATTCTCGGTGGATATTACCACGTAAGTAGGATAAATAAATATAAGTTGAGTGAGTTGCATAAAAGCCCGATTGGTATTTTTATAATATTGTATTATCATCAAGGTACTTTTGTACTTGACAATGATAGGGCTCTGGACAAGAATCACACTTCTAACAACTTTTTCTTTGACGACTTCAAACCTCATCACATGACCTGGTTAATTCATTGTAACAGGACTGACGGATCTGAAAACGTTACTAAAAACCTCTCTCTAGCCTATGGTCTTGTACAGCTTGTTAATATTTCCATACGGTTTCTTGATTGAGACTCAGACAAACCTTCCTTACATCTCCTTTTAACTTCTATTCTTGAGCTTCTATAATTTCATATTTACTTCCTTTTCGATCTTATGGTCATGTTGTTGTCACTGTAGAGGTAAAGACAACTGTTTTAAACCTTTGACAAACCACATCTTCGTAAGACTTTGGAACTCGATCAGACTGCCCGAATGAATTTTAGCAATTTCCTGGTTACACTCCCTGGGACTCAACCTTTAACAAATTGGCATCCTGAGCAGCAACTTAATTCGTAGAATGAATGCAAGTTGGTATTAAAATATTTGTACCCAGTCGAGCAATGCTTGTTAATGGCTGATTTTTGGTACTTTATCTCTATAAATGGTGCCAAAGGCTGGGAGAGTTTGTGAATCTATTTCTTCCCAAAAGCTTGGAAATCGAGATTTCTGGAAGATTTAAAATAGTGTGTATTCAATTTTGAAAAGTCGACTCTTCCTCCACTTTTCTCTGGTGAACGATTTTCTTTGTCCTCTAAGGAAAAGCCTATTCATTCCGCTAGATTGCTCCCTGCAAATTCTTCGGTATTCTATCGGTTTGAAGGGTTTTCCGTCTGGCATGCATTCCAGAATACAGCGTCTTAATGACGTTGAAAATATTGACAAGAAGTTCAAGGTTTCTCAAGATCGTGAATAGAAGCTCCTGATTTTAACAGTCATAGGCGTAGGTGAAATCAATAAGGGTGATGTGCAAGTTCTGTTATTGTTCTTTTCTTTTCTCTATCATTTGATGGAGGAAGATACCATCAATCGTACTTTTGCAAATTTTATCGACAGACTAAGATTCGAGATAAACTAACTTTGGTAGCCACTGAGGGGGGTCCAGTGGTAAAAAAGCAAAAAAATTTCTTATGACGCTAAATAGCAAAAAATATCTATGCCTACCACAATTGGTGCTGTCGGCCTTTTTAAATAGGATGCAAATTATGGCTTCAAAAAGGTCAGAAGACAGTTCTGCTGTGTTATCCGGAACAGATTAAAATTAGTGAGGAGAGATGATAGCTGAGAACGTCCGCTGAACAAGGACCTCCGGTCATATATCATCTGGACCAAGACTTTTTCTGAGTTTGGTATTATCAATAGCAGTTTTGCTCTCTTTAATTCGATCAATAAACTAATTGGATGCTGCTGGAGTTCATCGAGTATGCCTAGTCAACAACATTAGATTGCTTTAAATGGCCTTAAGCTGTAAGGAGCACCGATGGTTGCAAACAACTCTTTCAGACTTTTGTCATTAGGTTATTACTCTGCTTTATCGGCTTTCTGAAGAAACTACTTGTTTATAACTCCTCTGACCTTTTCTAAAATAGCTGTTCTGTTGCCACTGAGCTCTTTAACCTTGAGAGGGTTTTGAATCTTTCTATCATAATGCTCGAACCAGTCTTAACTCTATTTCTTGCTAAAGAGGCTTTTAATGACAATCCGCGGCACCCTTTTTGGATCATCTTATGAATCTTTGCTAAGATCCTACAGACTTTCTCCAAAAATCTCTCTATCAACATTTTCCTCTCAGTAATCATCGTAGTATCTAATTTTCGTGGTGGTTTTGCCTCTTTTCTTTTCTTCCTGACGATGATGTAACATTTGCATATGAGAAGTTTACGATCAGTGAAAGAATCTGCTTCAAGGACGATTTTGTCAAGTTGGTGAGGTAAGGGTATGTTACCAGTTATTTCTCAAGTGGTTCTTGAGTTAAAACATGGTTTCCATTACTGAAAGCTAATAGCCAGTGCAGATTTCTAGTAGTATCAATTAATTAAAACTTATTTTAAGTACTCCATTCCTTTCCAAGGTGATGGGGTATAACTACCAATCTTTGCCCACATAAGCATTGAAATCATAAAAAATGGTGTTAAAACTTTTGGTTTAAAAATACATTCATCGAACTTCTCATAACAGGTCTCCTTTTGAATTGGGTGAACGCTGGGTGGTAGAAGTAAAGATACTAGTTAAGGCTAGATGAGTATTACCTTCAAGTGGAATCTAAACCGTCATTAATCTGTTGTTAACAAAATAATGAGATGGCAATGTCAACGGCAGTCCTCCTGCCTTCGTCACTCCTCCAAGAGGTCGCATATCTTCTCTCTCTGTGATGTTGCTTCTACCCTGGTATCTAATTTCACACAAGGTATATATATCTAATCCTGGCTTTTCAACTTATNAAAATACATTCATCGAACTTCTCATAACAGGTCTCCTTTTGAATTGGGTGAACGCTGGGTGGTAGAAGTAAAGATACTAGTTAAGGCTAGATGAGTATTACCTTCAAGTGGAATCTAAACCGTCATTAATCTGTTGTTAACAAAATAATGAGATGGCAATGTCAACGGCAGTCCTCCTGCCTTCGTCACTCCTCCAAGAGGTCGCATATCTTCTCTCTCTGTGATGTTGCTTCTACCCTGGTATCTAATTTCACACAAGGTATATATATCTAATCCTGGCTTTTCAACTTATCTGCATATGATTGCTGAGAGAGGTCGCATATCTTCTCTCTCTGTGATGTTGCTTCTACCCTGGTATCTAATTTCACTCAAGGTATATATATCTAATCCTGGCTTTTCAACTTATCTGCATATGATTGCTGATGCACGTTTTGGTCTGTTGCTTATGTCGCATTGGTAGTGCAGACATTCCCCGCTGCTAGGTTAAGACGCTTCCGCCTCCTGAGAGAAATAACATTTTTTCTAGACGCCAGCTGCCAAAGCTTCAGTTGAATTAACTTGCAGGGCTGCCAGTTGCCGAATAAGTTGTTAGGCTTGCAGATCAGATTCCCCCTGTGAGTGCAAAAATGGTTGTATTCCCGATCAACGGAGCTTGAAGTTTGCGTACATTGTATTAAGTCATGAATTTTATGAATTGCAGCAATACCAAACGAAATTTAATGAAGAAAGTGCGTTTAATGACAATTTTAAGAAGCTAAAATTATGAAATTTCTTCTCGATCCCAACCATGCCGGTACCAAGAGCAGTCACTAGAGCTCACACCCCATACTTCGGGGTCATCCTCCCAATGTGTATTTGTAGGGATCTAAACGTATTTGATCTCTTACTTGGCGTGCACAAAGTTTGAATCAGCGGTCGTTAATGCTTACCTCAATTGGTGTTTTGAAAACTATTCTTAGAGTAGCTCTGACGAAAAAACCCGGTTTTGATTTTTTTAGAAACTTGGAACTTTCATTGTGAGGAAAACAAGTAGTATTAAAATATTAAAACATTTTTGGTCGAATAGACTTCAAAGTTGGAATTAGCAAGAAAAATACACTCGAGAAAAAAAATCTGCTGTCTCAATACCGTTTAAGAACTATTTAAATGGCAAGTGCAAATTTTTAAAAGAAGTTATTTAAAAGATTACTATACATGATGCCTAACGTCTACAATTTTGTCAACGTAAATTACTAGAATATGAGATAATTACCACTGATCACCAATATCTAGGGCTCTCTCAATTTTTTAGTTACTTTGAGATACATTCAGTTACTATTGCGACTTTAAATGCATCACTGCTAAAATTCTAAAAAGAGACCACAGTTTCCATTTTTATTTCTTTTATTTCTCTTGATAGTTTCTAAACAATAGAATGTAAAATAAAAAAGCCAATAATTTCTAAACATTTAAAAATTAAATAAAGAATATTATAAAGGGCTGGGAAAATGTATAAAACTGGATGCTTCCTAATGCTTGTTTTGGTATACTTCATCAAAATGCCTGAGCAATGTACAAGCCACAGGTTTAACCATGTTGCAAAAGTTCGATTCTTTTAGAAGTAACATGCTTGATTGCTGCCCTATCCATCTTCAACAGGTGTGGAATTTTTAGAATTATTGAAACCGCTGAATTATTGACACGGTTGTCAGTTGAATTTGGGAGGTGCAACAAGGGATCTTTGTTTTTTGAAAAGATTTTTGTGAAGAGAACAGTCATTGTACTACTTGCACGGTTACTCCATTCCCAAAGAAGATTGCAAAAGAGGATAATAAGTGTTGTTTAGAAAAGTAAATCAACCAGCTACAGAGGTGAGTATGCACAAGAAAGGAATTCGAAGAGCATGTCATGACCATGAGGTCAATGATACTGAACGGGTGCTTCTATTACACGTCGTGATTTGTTTACCGGACCGTATAATCTTTTCAGCATTAAATATTAAGTTGGCGAGGGTGATCCTTTGTCAATACTGGTGGAAGAGGAAGAAGTGTTAAACAATACAGAAAAGCAGTTTACTTTAATATGAGCTAGAAGAGATGTTTATTCTGAATTTTTCCCTGTCAATATTTCTCATCAAAGTTAACACAGTGTTTTGCAAAGTGTTGACTAGAACACAAAATTATAGCACATTTTAGAAACTTGTGTTTAAGAAATTGAATACAAGAGTAATAAAAGATAATCATTTCATTGAATGCATAACCTGTATTCCTTTGTAACGATGGAATGTTGGCTTTGATTTGCTTATGCCATGGTAGATGGGATAAAACGGGGGGTAGGTAAAATTGATAATCATACCTGATTAATAGGTAAGGAAAGGAGAAAACTTCATAAAATCATACTACACACAAATTTAGTTTTCAAATTATTTTGCAGGTCAGGTATGTAAAGGGAAAACTTTGTCATCTAATGTTTTCAAATTACAGGGGCAACCAAGTTTCTGAGCTTCTGAAACATTTCTTTTCCTTTCTTCAGTAATTTAGTAGTCAGACAGTTCTGCTGTACAAATAGATCATCAACTCATTTAAAATAAATATAAAGATGTTTTAATACTATAGATGAATAAAATGGGCAAAAGTGTAAAATGTCGGACGGTTAAATGGATGGCTCATTCAATGTGTATGTAGGTATGTGTACATGTGTAGGCATGTTTAAGTGCATGTATTTTAATCAAATGACATCTGTTCGGCTGGTCCGATGGTCTGCTGTTCAAATGAATTTCTAATTTAACTAAGGCATAGCAAACTTTACTTTAAAAAATTCAATAGAGGTAGAGAAAAGATAAGATATGTGGCACATACCTGTATTTAAAAGTATGAAAAACAGGGCAAAATGTTTAAACGCAAATATGGAACATTAAAAAGCAGCTTGTAGCGATGACTTTAGTTCTTTTATACAATTATATAACATAGGCTTTTGTCAACTATATAAATTATAGGTAAATAAATAGATAGATGTATACCTTTAATTTCATTTAACGGTTTTGAAAAAATAATGGAATTATTCTACTGCTACACGGTGTGCATTAGTATGACGTACCCAGGCAAAGAAAAGTAATGATGACTACCTTATGATTAAAATACATTTATTAATATATGTATAAATAGAGAGTGTTATTGAGTGTAAATCATTACCATAAAAAGTTCTCCATGAAGTTGAATCCAGAGATAGATATAAAGTAATAAAACCGATGTATATATAAAACCAAAAAAATCAACAAAACTTAGTTTAGAACTGTCAGTTTCATGTTTTCACAATCGTCAGCCAAACATAATGAATTCATTATGTTTGGCTGACTGTTGAGTTTTTGACTAAGTTGATTTTTTGTCGTCCACCGTACATATATATATATATATATATATATATATATATAACTGATGCTAAAGAAACCCTTAAAACCTTAACCAAAGCAAAAGTTCCATGAAAAAAGTACTTGTATTTGTTGTGTACCCACATCGATTGATCTATGTTCCCACATTTAAACTACATTTAGATTCCCAGTCAGTAAACAGGTAAATATTGGCTGTTACTTTTGCCCTTACTAAGTATACGAAAACTATACACTCAAAGATATAGACGTAGGTTCAAGATGCATAGCCCAGCTTGGTAAATGTCTGCATATCGTGAAGGAATCAAACAGACAAAAATCACTAGGATAAACAAATTGAAGTAGGCATTAGAAGGAAATGCAGTTCCCTTAAAATAGCGAGCAACAACAAATAACTTTTATGTCACTGCTCTGAACCCAGTTCCCAAACTTATTATATTATACTGACATAGGTTAAAGCGAAAGAAATTTGAGAAATGAAGTAATTACATACTTGGTGTACAGAAAAAATATTCAGAAAATCTTAGAAAAAAATCTCCAAAAGTGCAAAGACAGGAATCATTCAAATGAAGATAAATGCTAATTTGTTAAGGTTTTTTACTCAACCCTTCCCCCAGAGATTGTAGGAAAATATTTTATGAACGCAGGAATTTAGTATTCCCCCCAGCAACGGCGAGGGAATCATTCACCAAGCACGTATCAAGCATGGGGTATTCAGATGCAGAGATGGAGCAAAACCTGCTTAGCCATGTTGGTTCATTTCTTCAAAAACCCGGGGGTTCATATTTGGCTGTTCCAATACTCAAGAGTAACTTTCAAAGCACTTCTGAAAAGTTTCTTAGAAACCATTGATCATTTAACATTGGACAGAAGCATATAGTTATTGCATAAAGAGAAGTCTAAAAGCATTTAAATATACAAAAGTAGACTTGGAAATACAAAATGAGAGAACGTTTTCATTATTCTTTCCAGTTTATTAAATAACTTGTGCTAATAATAAGGCAGCACTACTTTGTAGTAAAAGATATCATTATCATTATTTTTTTCACCATCATCACCACCACCATTATTATTATGATTATGATTATTATTATTATTATTATTATTATTATTATTATTATTATTATTNCGGGGGTTCATATTTGGCTGTTCCAATACTCAAGAGTAACTTTCAAAGCACTTCTGAAAAGTTTCTTAGAAACCATTGATCATTTAACATTGGACAGAAGCATATAGTTATTGCATAAAGAGAAGTCTAAAAGCATTTAAATATACAAAAGTAGACTTAGAAATACAAAATGAGAGAACGTTTTCATTATTCTTTCCAGTTTATTAAATAACTTGTGCTAATAATAAGGCAGCACTACTTTGTAGTAAAAGATATCATTATCATTATTTTTTTCACCATCATCACCACCACCATTATTATTATGATTATGATTATTATTATTATTATTATTTTTATTATTGACAGGCAACTTTGCCAATTTTACCTCAAATGATAAAAAATTCTTTTGAATCCTATTCTTTGCACCCCCTACTTTTAACAAAAACAGTTCAGACCTGTCTTAACATCCATGCTCCAATGACCTGCGTATGAGTGATTACTCAAATCAGTATAAACTGCTTATTCAAACAATATTTTCACCTTCCCTTTCTTTCTTTATTTGGTCTTCTACAGCTTACCTGCTTATTTCTTCACTTAATTTTGCTACGATTCTACTGGGTTGGCCAGAGAATTATGTAGCACCGCATGACGAATTCTTAAGTGATACAAATGGTTTTGAATGATGAAAGGGTTTTCAATGCAGCTCATTGGCCATTCTTGCCACCTGTTTCTTTGATTCATTGTTCTCTCCGGTGCCGAGAATGAGATCAGGATAAAAGACTTCTGAAGATTGCTCTTTAACGGCACATTTTTATCAACCTTGCTTAAGGTGGATGAGCTACAGTGCTCATAGCACTACTCTTTTTCAGCACCAACCATTTAGTGGTTGATATAAGCACTATAACGTTTTCCCGAAACACTTAAGATACAGATGAATAGAGAGGCACATTGACTGCAACAACTGAGTTGCCTTCCTATGATCTTCAAAACAGCTGTATTAATGATATTCTTAAAAGTTTGACCACCCAGAAATCCTATAAAAAGTAATCTCCCCCAGAGTTTTATTTTCTTAGGAATTTCTTTTTTGGAGAACAGACATGCCAAGATCCTTTCTAATTAAGAAAGCCCAAACTAAGGACCAGGATCGAATTAAAGGTATGAAATATTTCTTTCCTTTTTAATGTACAATAATTGAGCAAAAGTAGAATGATGATACCTATATCAGCATAATTGTTAAAATTTGTTAATAATCTATACATACATTTTATAGAAATCACGGGTAGAATTCAAGTGTAAAGCATTTTATTCAAATATAATTTCTCTTAAGCCTACAAAGCCAGAGTTCTTTTTTTCTGAAATAAAATTCATTCAGCCACTCTTGTTAACTTGGTAAGATTAAAGCTGAAACTAATTGACTACCCAATGCAATTTTTTGTGGTATTGTAATGGGGTCCTTCAGGCTCAAACCTTTGACAAGGAAACTCTCTTGTCTGGTAACTTGATTTAAGTCCGTTGTCTTAATCTATTGAGCTAGATTGTGTAGTAGAACCAAAACCCTTGCAAAATATCTCAATTAAACGAGGAAATTTTATTAGTGTTGAGCATATTACCAATCGTTAAATCATTCTACCCTTAAAAATAATCTGCTTATTTAGGGGATAAGCGTTGGTCTAGTAGTATTCAATTAAACAATACGCGTGCACCCTAAGCGCCGCTCGAAATCACAGCAATTGTTAAGTTTTGGTTAGACAAAACAAAGTAATTAAGTTGTGTCCATTGCTGAGATAATGTCTCTTGTAAAACACTTCAGCCCATTAGGTTTTTTTTGAAAATAGAAATAGATAGCAGACAAAAGCTAGATTGCTGAATTTCATTATTTGATAATAAAGTGAGCAGGCCTAAATTCAATGAAATGGTTCTTTTAAGTACTTTTAACGTCATATTTAACATTGTATAATTTAATTCGCAATAAACATATTTTTGGAACCATTTGTGTGATAATCATCTGAGTTGAACAAAGACAACTATTTTTTTAATGTCCAGGAGAAATTTCTGCGGTTCTCAATTGTAATTAACTCACAGGCTTTTCTTGCGAGGAAACATGAAATCTTTTTCTTTCGGTTTATTTCTCGCTTAGATGGAAGAAAATGGTGATTCTAAATTAGTTTTCTCTCGACCGTCTGATTACTAAATATTTTGTAACCTTGACCTTTTACTTCTAAAAAGGGCACCGAACCATGTTTAAAAGTGGGATATTCTGTTGTTTAATGAAGAGAGATAAAGATATACATGAATTTTATGCTGTTCTTTTGATTACAAAAGTAGTTTTCTATTGAATGGTTATTATGAATATGGAAAGACATTGGTATTATTCCAATTACAGGTTAAAAGGTTAAATCATTTGTTCATCAATTAAACAGATCAACGCAAGGTGAAATGTTTTCTTTTCGGGTAGATACTGAAAGCTCCAGCCTTAATTTAATGATACTGTCTTATGCAACAACTCTTTGTTATCCTGTAGCTGGAACAAAAATTCTATTGCTTTATTTTCCAGTTCAAAAGTGTATTTTGCTGCAGTTGTGTCAAAAAACTATCGAAGAAAATACTGAAGCATTTTGGGGAATAAAATGAAGTTTTTCTTGCAACTGTCTTTATTTCCGTAACTCTTTAGCTTCTCCACATACTATGATTCAAAACAGAATTTTTATAAATACCATGATCGCAAATGCGGTTACAAAAAGCATCTGCACGCACCGCCTGCCTCCAACAGACTAATCATAATTTAGTCTTGGCAACTGGGTAAAGCTCTTTTAGGGCCTTCATTTCATTTGGAATCAGTTAGCAGTAATTTTTAGGGTAGGACACACAATTCGGTTGAGCCCCCTGTATATAATTGTTGTACGTCTGCAGTGTATTTGAAGACCCACTCACACTGTATGTAATGGCTCCCATATAAGGGGTTCAAACTCCAAAAATAATAAAATTCTTTACAAAGTAAAATGGCTCAGACATTTGTGCTTGGTAATGTAATGAAGCATTAAAGTTAATCTCATTTGAGTAGGTCATGAATTAAACCAATTTCTCAACAAAACTTACGTAATTAATAGCTTTCGATTCTCATTCAATTTCAGGGATAGCCTTTCAAAGCACAAAAGATGCGGTATATAGCGGTATACAGTTGCCCAGTTTTCACGGTTTTCACGGTTTTCACCAATACGATCCAAAAAGCGTTTTTTCAGAGCATATATTTAACTATGTGACATCAAAGACAGCATTAGAATTGCCCGTTCCATTAAATGTCAAGTTAAAGAGGGACCTGTACAACGAATTTTTTGTTCTGGACGATCCCGAGAACCGGGGGAATATCAAAGAAGAATCAAGTGCTCAAGATTTGACAAAGGATGACATCGGTACCGAAATTATCCTGAAGACCACTAAAAGTCCTGACAAAGTACCCTCTAGTAACACTGCTGGCGAACTTTCTCCAAAAGCTCTCAGTGAAGACAACGACAAAGTGTACCAGTGCAAATATTGCAATAAGTCTTTTACACGCTCCTGGAATTTTCAACGACATGTTTTGATTCATACCGGCCGCAAACCTCATAAATGTGACAAATGTCCCAAAGCTTTTGTTCTTGCTGCACACTTAAAAATTCACAATCGGATCCACACGGGAGAAAAGCCGTACAAATGCAACATTTGCGGTAGAGGATTTGCTCAACTTACTAACCTCCAACGCCACGTGTTGACACACACAGGAGAGAAGCCACACAAATGTACGTACTGCGATAAAGGTTTCGTCAGCTCAAGTGACCTGAGACGCCATGTTCGTATCCATACAGGAGAAAAGCCATATAAATGCAAGGTATGCTCCAAAGCCTTTACAACATCCGGGAATCTTCAGAGCCATGTATTAACTCATACAGGTGAGAAGCCATATCAGTGTAACATATGCAGTTGGAAATTTATATCTTCATCTAATCTGAGAACCCATGTTCGCACACATCACTATCAACAAATGAATGACAAAAAAACAAAGGAGAACACAGATGACGATTTGCAACTTAATTCACAATGAATAACAGAAAGGAATTAATTGACTATGCCACTATAACACGTTTCATTTGTGAACACGTAACACACTACTTTCTAACTCATCACAAGTAGGAATCTTTGACTAACAAAATAAAAAACTCGTGCCGAAAAAAATTGACCTTTATCAATATATATTATGAAAAGTCATCTACAAATTATTTAAGATTCCAGGACTTGGTCTACCAATGGTCTACGACAACAAAAGAATGTGAAGTTACATTTCTTGTAAATTAAGTAAGGAAATGTTAGGCCATAGTTGTGCAAAACTTAGCAGTTTTGCCATAGATATCATCTTTTTAAAGATAATAACTTTCGATTTTCAAACTATGGAAAGAAAAATAAATTTATAATTTTCCAGAGTATTTATTTTGACATTTAGAAACGGTGTTTCTGCAGCAGTGGACTTCGAATGATGAGCAAAATGTAACTTTGATGGATATGATTAACATGTTGATTAATTTTTGAGACTAATAAACATTTGTTAGCTTGGATCCTTTATGGGATCTCCTTCTAAAGCTTGCCTTTTAAGCTGACAAAGTTTCTTTACTTAGTTAATTCATTTTATGGTAACTTGTTGATAATTTAGCAATAAAAGGTCTGGTTACCTGTTCTTTTCGCTGAAAATAAATTAAACTAATACTTTAGGGCAAAATTTAGCCAGTCAACAGTAAAGAAGAATAAGGTTAATCCAGAATTTAAATGCAGTAGAATCCAATAGACTACAACTTAAGTCAACTTTATTGGTACCTTGAATAGCTACACCGGAATATAAGAAAGAAATTAAAACTTGTAAGCTTCAAGTGCATTCCAGGTAAAATGTAGAGTATTCTTCTAATGACGGGTTTGTTTACCTTCCTCGTAGATTCGAATGATAGACAAACTATAGACAAATTATAACTTTTTTATTTTTTAAGAGTAACGGCTGTAAAGAAGTAAACATTTTCAGACTGAAGTGGCATCTGCCTGTTTTGTGTGGTAATGTTCATGTTACTAATTTAATGGAATGATGTACTTACTTCTATTGAATAAATACAACTCAATATAGACAAATGGTTTGTAAAACCCGAAAAATGACAAATAATTCTGACCAAGTATTTACTAATATATACTGTCGTTTTTGGTAACTATGATGAATGTAAATAACTGCTACGACTAATATATTTGTACAAAAACTCCAATAATTTTTGTAACATTTTGTAAAGACGAAGATGGACGCAGTTGTGAAAACAACTTAAATAAGCTAAAACACGTAACAAATACAGTCTCATCTTTGGTGTCAATTCTAATGGAACTTTGTTCATATGACACTAATCCTTATCAGACCATCCTGCCGTTATGGTATTTACATAATTCTGAGAGATGGACGAATGGCCTTGCAATATCTAAAACAGGGAATATGTAGAAGGATTCTTCATACTTTATTTCTCTTTTCCATATATAACAGTATCAAAAGATCAATCCTATCAACAGTTTCTTACCTTAGCTGCTAACCAACTACAGCTTATAATTTTTAAAAGTACAAAAATTTAGAAAAGTTCTTCTTTTTCCATTTTCTTTAGAGGTAACAACAGCTAATTGTGCATCCTATTCAAAACTTGGAATATTGCTGTTTAGTTTATGGCATCAAATTTGAAATAAAGGTTATGGTATTTGTTAAGCCAAAAAACCCTTACCCATGTGTCTACCAAAGATTTCAGTGTCTGTTTTTTTCCTGGTACCCGAATTGCTAACCAAGAGTAAACAAAAAAGAAAGAAAGATATTACCCTTCCAACCGTAACAGGAAAATACTACAGGGTGAGAAGTTCAGTAATTTTTTTCTTGAGGGATTAAGAAAAAGGTGGAAACGATCGGTTCTAAGTAGTCATAACAACTTTATATATATTTGGAATTTTCACTTAAGGGAATACAAGGCAGGAGAATTTTGTAGGACAAATATTGTGTCCTCTAATTAGGAACCTAATTAGGAACTTTGATCTCAAAATGCTAGACGTAGTTGCATTGTTTTGAGGCTTTTTGATGATACATATCTGCTAAGACTTTTTCACAGAGGGGCTATGAGAAACAAAAAAAATCTTTAAGAATAATCTCAAAAATGCAGTATATTATTATAGTGCAACTGCTATTCGTGAAATATCCAACTGATGTAGATACCATAATCATCTGTATTTCGTTTTGGTTCTCAGCGTCTCAGCAACGTAACCTACCCATTTGCCTAGAGCCAGTATCCCTAACAAAGGTAATAACAGATCAGCCATTAACAAAACGTGCCGGCTTTAACAAGAGCTGGTGTTCTGCCTTATGAAAAGGTATGAATAAATTTCTTTACATCAGGGTTCTTGTTAAAGTTACCAACACTAGGGCTAATGGAGTACCAAAGAAGAGAAAGGAAATTCCACCGAACTATATTTTGTCTGTTATAGCACAGCTCTGAAATGGCTAAGAAACAAAACGTTGTTAATAATTTTGGCTGGAAAAACAGCTATGTGAACTTTTAAATTAATGATTTTACATTGTTTGCGAACTGTCCGCTCTTTCCTTTTCACTTATTTGACGACAAGAAAAATTATCTGGGGTGACTTTCATGTGCTGTTTCGAACCTGACTTTATAATCATTATTTTGAGCTGACAAACGTTAAAACATAAACAAATCGATATTCCAGAAACGGAAAAACCTGTTTTAGGAAATGTGTTTTCTGACAACTCCAGAAATCAGAAATCGTGAAATTTCAGCTCGGCGTCGATGAAGTTAGCACCTCGGCGAATCACCAGATCTCACCCCCTCAAATGCAAATTCGTTTCTTTGCCCATGCATTTAAAGTAAGACACGCAAATTCATCTTGAAAAATGCGTATTGCATTTTAAAGGCTGAAAAACAACATTAATTTAATTAATCCTTTGAGCACTTGTTTTACCTTTACAATTGAAATTAGGTCAAAAAATTGAAACTTAAGGGTTCCATGTTGAAGTGAAATGTCCTACCACATTTTGCTGCATTCACTATTCTAACTACTGACACAGAATGAGTGTGTAGGGATCCTGAATAAATATTTTCTTCATTCGGTTAAATACCTGCATATTTGTAAAAGATTCCAACGTTCTTGTGGATCAGAAAATGTGACATCGACTACAAGTTCTGAAAGAAGATCAAAACTATAATGGGTGTCTTTCTCACAAAGAATAGCGTCACGTCCTTTTCACAAAGACCCCACCAACATATTCTTATTCTTCTATGAAGCAAACTATATAATAATTTTGGACTGAAAAAAGGTGTGTGGGGGTGGGAATGGGGTTGGGAGAATGTTGTTCACACCAAAATTACCGACGAAAATAGGTTTTTATAAGAAAAACTTTAGTCATGCTTTCTCAAAATGCAACGTGATGGAGTCCATCTGCTTCAATTCTTTTAGAGCCATAATTGGGCTTGGACCTGTAACACCTGGGTTTTTCAAAACAAATGGCAATATTTAAAAGCAGGTTGCAAATTATAGGTTAGATCAATCCACTTTTTTGTAAATCAAAAAACAATTTGCTGACCATCTCAAGGAGAGGTTTACCCTCCAAAATGGTACGCTCCTGTCTCCAAGGCTACTTTCTGTAACAATCTCAACCTAAATAAATATCGTCTTTTGCCTGTTTTTGATTAACTATAGGCTTGATATACTAGGGCCACAAAATAGCATTGAATAGTTTAGAGCAGCTTCGGACCTAGCGGAAAGGTACTCGGGGTCTTTCTAAAGCAGACGGTTGTCGACGGCCTAACGGTGAGGGGCAGGGAAATATTTTATTGACTCCAGGTTACTCATGAGTAACCATTAGATAACTGAAGCGGACATAGGATGGTTACTCCTTCTGTATCCAGCCTGTATCTAGAGTCAGTCAATTTGTGAAGGTATAGAAGAGGGTATTCATAATGACTGTCATGGGGATCAAGGTATAATGTCTGACTGTAGAACATGCAATGTAACTCGATGTTCTAGCTTACATCAACACCTTCGGGTAGGATTCGATAAATTTTCAGCCCTAAAGTAATCAATTAGTTTGATTGGGAAGATAATGAAGGTGTCAAATAATATTTGTCATTCAAAACTTGTGAAAGCAAAAGCAAGATTTGAAAATATCAGCTTGGCGTCCGGAGGCCTTAAGCCTCTCTCATGGAGAGGAGGGCCTTTATTAGCCGCGGATTTTAACCCTGTCAAAGATTGCATTTTAATAAAAAGCCCGGTGGTAGTCACTTTATCATACCTTTTTTCATTTATGAGTAGAATGTATGATAGACAGTGTCTGCTGTGGCTCCATTTAATATCACCACAGAGCTCAGTCCACGTGATGGTTTCAAATTTCTGGTGTTTTTTTTCAACTTCTCTGATGACAACACCAACCATATGAATAGCCTTCAGGTCCGGGCATACATTAACTGGTTAGGAGGTGCGAGAAAATTTCGATCCCAACATTGACTCCAAACCCGAAGTGATATGAAAAAGACGTGTTTTGCAGTAAACTGCAGGAAACAGTAGATGAATACAAAAGAGATGATATTGTAGCTGTAACTTTAATGATAAGGTTGAATTGGAGAATAAAGAAAGACAGCATATTATGGGAAACAACAGACTGAACAGGATGGGTGATAATGGTGAGTCACTTTGTGAAATTGAGAGTACAAAAGAAATGCTGGTAACCGGAATAATATTTCTCAAAAAAGGTGCACCAAGTAACACAGATATGTTGTGATCGTTTTGTATTTTTCACTCATGGGTAACCTTGATGTTTCTTTTCCTAAGTACCCCTTTCTCTAAAACGAATAATTTTTTTATTATTCTGAAACTTAAGGGAGTGTTAGAAAAGACAAGGAACAATAAAGAACTAGGGTTTGATAATGTTATAGATGAATTGCCTGAAGTAAATATTACCTAGACAAGCAGAAGATCCTTGAGTTTCTTCAACAGATTTGAGAAGATGTGAGAGTGCTAAAAATTGGAAAAAGGGTTTAATTGTAAAAATATTGAGTAAAGGTGACATAATAGACTGAGAACTGAAAAGAGGGCACTTTACTGCCAATGACGAGCAAGCTGTTCGGACGCACACTCATCGGTAGGATGTAGTATGGTATAGCCAAAGTGTTACAGACAATGCTAGCAAGTCACATACAGGCTATCAAGAAATACAAGTGAACATATCTTCACCTTTGGGAATATTATCAAAAGCGACCAATGAATGGAATATTTAAATCTACCCCCTTTTCGTGGATGTCCAAGAGACGTTTGATTTAGTGCAACAAAATGCCTATGGAATACCATGCTAGCATATGGCGTTGCTGAGCAGATAAAGACTTTAATCAGACAGATGTATGCATGATTCCAGAATTCAGTCCGTAGAGGAGGAAAACATCAAAATTGTATCCTGTTAAAAATGGCCTTAAACACGGGTATAAGTATGGTGTATTACGTCAGTCTTCCTGTCCCTGCTTGTAATGCACTTGATCACGAGAAGAATTGTAAAGAACAGGTATAACGTGAAAGTGCAGGACAATGTTGGACGACTTGTGTAAGCTAGTGACATAGCACTCATATTATCCAAATTTGCCCTTACTCATAGTAAAACAAAAAAAAGTAACGTAAGAAGCAGAGAGAACTAGACTGAGATTAAATGTCTGAAATAGACATCTTTGAGCAAACTAAATGGGACCTTGCTTTGCTTCCTACTAGCTCTGTTTGACAGATCCTCAGGATATATTTTGGTGTTAGTTATTCTGAATTTTTTCTGCAAAAACAACAAAAGATGTTCGATACCTCTAATTCACATATTTTTCAGCCAAATCTTTTGTTCCCTTGCTCCTGGTAAAGCTCCACTTACTTGGTATTCTTATTAATTGCATATTCCGGGTGAAAATGGGAACACTGCATAAAACTGTAAAGGGTCAAACTGATATAATCCAGCCGCAAGGTAAAATTTTCTCATTTGTAGTAGCCAGTTAGATTGTTTTCTTGCTTTTAGTTCCAAAAATGAAAAGTTGGAATCTTTTCAGTCCTTGCCAAAGGCACTGCTTTCCACTTCCTTATTGGAATTCAAGGTGAATGTGTCTCATTGGTACCTGTTAATGCTTAAAACCAAATAAAAGTATGAAAGTGACACTTAACATCAAAAGGCATCTTTCCTTGTGATTGCGTTCGGTCTGTTGATCTTTAATAA
Source organism: Morbakka virulenta (assembly GCA_003991215.1). Classification (NCBI taxonomy): domain Eukaryota; kingdom Metazoa; phylum Cnidaria; class Cubozoa; order Carybdeida; family Carukiidae; genus Morbakka; species Morbakka virulenta. The sequence continues at coordinate 4,609,036 of RDPX01000005.1, read as the reverse complement.
CAGGGTTTCTCAACAGAAGGTGCTCGCAGTAGCTTGGGGTGTGAGATAACATTTTAGGGAGTGAAAAAACCTTGGATTTGGTTATTCAGAAAAATAAATAAATAAATTTAAATGTTTATACTTTTTGAATCTTGAGTAACCTTTCAAAGATACGTTTTGTTTCTGTTGACAAACCACTGCTGCTGGCTTCGTACTAAATGACATATAAAGTAGCCAAGTCCAAGAAGCCTCATGCAATTGGAGAAGAACTGATGAAACCATGTTCATCAGAAATGGGAGCAATGTTGCCAAAGATGAAAAAAAGTTTGAATTAGTGCCACTATCTAACTAACTAACTTTCATCCTATCTAATAATATAATTTTGGTGTTCCGGTAACAGGGCCGGTTGAATTACTTTTACGTCTGTTTTAACAGCACTAAACCTAATAGCGATCTGTTCAAATTTTAATTAAACAAAATGCTGAAGTACTTTTTTCAAATATGGAATAAAACACGAGGTTCCAGACATTGCAAGGTTCATCAATAGTTGCCATAGATGTTGGTCATAGTGGCAACTGGACTGTTACATTCTTTTTATGAACAAGTTTGTGTTATCATATCAGAGAGTCCGTCCAAAAGATTTTCGTGAGTGCTACTAAGTTGGTTGTTATATTGGTGATTACATTAAAGTTAGTTACACCGGGCAACACTCATTTTTTTGAATTAAAAAAAGACCTTTCGATAGTTAATTGGAATGTGTAGATTTAAATTCTGAAGTCGATTTTTGTCTGCAAGCTACAGATTTTATGCAATTTGACATTTTTATTTATTTTTTTATCTTTCGTTATCAAAGGAATTTGCAATATCAGCCACAATTCTTTTGTTCACTTGAATCTTAAAACGGCATGGAAGTAATTTATGCATATTTATTAAGGCAAAAGACATTAAAATGTGATTATAGAGTAAATTACACTATTGTTGGTTGTGCTATATTCTCTGATAGCGTGTCTTAGATAACACCAGTCTCTGTCTTAAAGTTAGATTAGCATTCTTCAGAACATCACCACAGCTGTTGGAAGCTTATCAATTTCTTTGTGTATTTTATTCAGGCAGGAATTTGCGTTTGTAACTATTGCGTTTGTACATTTCATCTGGACAATCTCGTTTAATGCTCCAGCAGTAGTCTGCCATCATACTTTTGTCCCAGATCTTTAGGTCTTGGTGGAATCGCTCTCCTTGTTCGTCACTCACAGCTCCCAGGTTGTCAAGGAACTTATCAAGGTGGCTGTTCAAAAAATGAAGCTTGACGCTCATGTTGCACCCGGGATCACAAAAAGCCAGAATAATTTTGTTCACCAGTTCACTGTACTTCTCCGCCTTATTGTTTCCAAGAAAGTTATGAACAACTTCCACAAAGGACAATCACGCTGCCTTTTGTAAAGCGGTCAAGATTTTATGTGAAATAAAAGTAATTGTCCTATTTAAATGCGATGATATTGTCATTTTGGTGAACTTTTGAACTTGTTCTTAAACTTTTGTTCATGACTATAAGAACACTAGGAGGTATATTGAAATGCAGATTTCAGGTATCTTGTTTCATGGATTGCATTCAGAAAAAAGACTTGGAAGTTAGAATTAGCCTAGCCTAGCTTGACAAGATTTGGAAATCGAACCCAAAAAAATGAACTCGAGGTAGTTCTTGCAAAGGGTTAGCTAGTACTTATATCCGAATGTTGAGAGCAGTCCTTGATTTCACCTGATGAGACATGGAAACAAAGAAAGAGCTGTATGGAGAATTGAGCAGCTTAACATCAGTACTAATGGCTAGAAGGCCAAAATTCATTAGACACATGTAGAGGAGAAAGCAGTAGTTTGTATGCCAGCAGTTGTGGGAGCCAAAGCAGGGAGGAACAAGGAAAAGAGGAAGGCTGGCAATACGTATGTAAACCAGCTGAAAAGAGACATCACTTTATCTGACAAAGAGCTGAAAAATATTATGGAAGGACGCGAATTATGGAGGATGCTTGTCAATAATGAGCGGGGGAAATCGAAGTAAGTCAAAGTCAAAAAGTCAAGTAAACTCTTGCTGAATATGTCCTGTGAATAGAATTTCCACAATCTTTAAAATTAATTTTTGTTTCTTTGCTTAGAAAATAAATAAATTTTCCTTTGGTTAAAACCTTTCTAAAGTATTACTTGTGTTAGCAGTAGAATGCTTTATATATTTTCCCTTTCTAAAAATTTATTGGCATGCCATCATCAGAAGGCTCACAATTACAAATCTGGTCCTATTTTGATACCTTCAGTGATCGGAAATTATTTTTAAAAGTAGGAAATGTCTCGAAAAAAAAGACCTTTACAAGGTTCTTCCTTTTATTGTTTTGTTACTGGTTTCGCGTTCTTTTTTTTATTGCCTAAACGTTTCATTACAAATAACGTGTTGAGCGAGACTCAGTAGCTCCAAAATGCCCAACCTTGCAAAAAAAATCGAGTGACACACAAAAAAATTAAGTATTTCAGATGATTGAGTTAGGAATCAGCATTGATTTGCGACCAAAAAGAAGTCATGCAATGGTGTGAAACTAATGCTGGACAATTCGTTGGATCAATACAATCTTTGGCCAGAAAAATTAGAAATTTTAATACCAAATATTATCCGATAATTCTTCAACACCAGTTAACTTTTAAAATTATAGATTTTATCGTCCACCAAAGAATCAAATTTTGAACCTTACGATCCTTTTTTAATACCGAAAAAAGAAAACAGAACCCTTTATACCCATAGAACCAAATTACACCTCCTTACTCTACTCATAGAAAGTAACATAACTACGAAAATGTTCTGCAGCTAAGGGAAGTACTGAAAATAATGTGAAATGCTAATGACGTATACAAAACTAAACATGATTTCAATCGCTAGGGATGGTGCCTGAAGAAATTTTCAGGGGTGTTAGCCTTATTTTTTCGGGCGTAAAAGTTTTAATCTTTTTAATTTTTTGTTTTTTAAAAAAACCTCTTACTCGGAAGGAAGTAGATTTTGTATTATTTTCGAGATTAAATTTCTGCCTTTTGTTTAATTTTATTTTAATAAAAAAGTAATGTTGTTAAAGGAGTAAATAAATTAAAGTACAGTTTCATCACTCGATTATTATTAACCAATGCCTTAAAATTTGCTTCAAAATTCTCGCAATTAAGGTTTTTCTCTTTCAGTTTCAGTTCTGACTGGCGCTTGTCATGATTGTTGAAGTCTCATTGCTCTGCTATCAATAAACAGGAATATTCAGTAATTTCCGAGTAATCTTACGTTTTGCCAGCACTGGCTAGCCAAGACTGACCAATTGTGTGTTATATTTGATGCCCAATCTCGTAGCCACCATGCGAAGCATTATTAGAATTGCGATTCTTAAAAGGGACACCACTCGTTCAGAGCCCTCTGTATACATGTTAATGGGGCATTTGGATGATGGAGAAAGGAAAACAAAATAAGTCGTTTCACTTACTTTTGGTAAACCTTCCATGGCCAGGTAAGGTCAGCAATAAAGTGTATTCTTCTCAGCCCGTAAGTTATATTCTCTTGTTTCAAAATCATGAAAAGTACATTTTGAACATTCAAGCCAGAGAACAAGGATTAGAGCAAGACACGCTTGCGGCTTCTTTGTTCTTTTTGTAGCATGCATTTTACTTTGTTGATCAATGGTTGAGTCAGGTAATTGCTAGAATCCGATCGAGGAAATGGAACAAGGTTTGAAATTTGAAAAAGATAACATGGCATCGCTCTTTATTGAATCTTAGAAAATGTGGCTACAACAGTTTAATTCACGTGCAAAAGGAATTGTAACATATATATATATATATATATATATTACATATGTATATATTACATATATATGTGTGTGATGATAATGAAGCCAATTTTACGCAATCTGTGAACAATAGATTTATTTAAGCTAATCTTTAAATGACACGAAAAGTAAATATACAATAAAACCATTATAACAAACTAAAATACAAATAGATAGTAAAAAAAGCTTTTCATTAAGTGCAAGTGTAAATTAAAGAGTGTTAAAAAACTAAAATTAGCATAAAGAAATTCACATAAAAAAGTATAAAATAAAATTTACATTAAATATGTTAATTCTAGCAGGTAGCTAATTACTTTGGAAAGTAAGCTCGAATAGTTTATTGTTTAACCAATATGATTTTGTGAAAACGTGGTTCTTTGTTGCTGATAGGAATCCGCAAGACTGTCTGTGGATTCAAAAGAGAATTAAATCCAGACTCGCATAAGTATGTGGTCACAAAGGGGATAATGGTAATAGGATGTGGTTCTTTACGAAGTCTTGGGAACATATTCATTGCTCAACACGAATACTCCTCCAAAGCCTTGCTCTGAAATTCCATTTAAAGAGCACAGTTTGTTCCCAAATCAATAACACCTTTGGTTTTTTACCGCAGTTCTAAGAATAGGGAAAAGCATAACTGAATGTTCATTTCCTATATCTTCACAAATTAACTTAAAGATGCAGTGGTTTAGCGTACGACCCTTTATCATTTTGATGATCTTTACTTGTGTCGAGTACTTTTTTCAACCCTGGGGGCAATGTTTTTGCTGCCTCATTATGACATTGAAGGAAAAAGTGGAAAACTTGCCAATGTAGAATTTCCCTCTTCATTAATGCAGAAAATCTAGATTTATTTCCTAGCATTGTAGGATTACCATCAGTGCACACAGAACCAATAGTTTGGATATCTAAATTATGTTTGGGAATTTTTTTTACCGTAATACCATCGCTGACATACCTAACCAATGCCATGAGTTTTCTGGAGTTTCATACATCAGATGACACCTTGTTTCTTGACCAAGAACATTGTTGCCATTTTGAATGTACACGTTTGATCAACTTTTCTTGAATTGCATGAGGCTTCTTAACCTTGGCTACTTTATATGCCAATTGATACGAAGCCAGCAGCAGTAGTTTATCAACAGAAATGAAACCTATCTTGTAAGGGTTGCTCAGGATACAAAACTATTAAGTTTAGTATCAGTGATTCAAATTCATGGCCTTCAATGCCATCTCCACAATGTATGTTGTTGAAGTGCTCTCGCAGGTTTGATGGCCTCAAATTTGCGTTGGAAAATACAGCTTTATAAACAATGCGCTGCAATTTGTGCAATTTACCATTTTCCGGGCATAAGAAACAAAAGCTCACGTCGTCATCATTTCATTCCTTTATTTGATGCGATGAAGGGTTAATCTGTAAGAGGTAGAAAAGATGAATAACTCACAGAAGTAACTAATCACACTGGGGAACAATTATTCAGTAACTTTGAGTTGCATTGGATATTTGAACTGATTCTGAAGGAGTTTTAGACGCTGATTTCAAATCTGAAATTGGTTTTTCTCTGCAAGCTCTAGTCTGTATGCAGTTTGAGGTTAATGAAATTGTACAATTGTAAACTTGCGTAAACCATGTAAAAGCATTTTCACATCCATATATATACAGCGTCTAATATTTTGATCATTCTTCTTTTGTTCCAGTTCAAAGATGGCTTCCATAAGGAGACATCACTGAAGAAACAAGCCTGATACCTTCTGATCATATGTGGATGCTACACACTCAATCATCAGGGACGTAACTTACCGTCGTTCGTCAAGAGTGCCTACAAGGCATATTTTGAAGTTCATTTTGGTGATCAAGACAAGCAATGGTCTCTTCATGTTGTGTGCCACAATTGTGAGAAAATGCTTCGAGACTGGACCAAAGGAAAACGCAAAGGTCTGCCGTTTGGAGTTCCAATGATTTGGCGTGAACCCACCAACACCAACCATGCAACTGACTGCTATTTCTGCATGGTAAACGCAACAGGTGTCGGGAAGAAAAACCGACATAAGATTACGTATTCAAATATTCCCTCAGCTATTCGGCCTGCTCCACACTCTGGAGAAGTTCGTGTTCCAGTTTTTAAAGGCTTGGCTTCATTGGACGATAAAGACATTGGACATGATACAAGCGAGCAAGACAGTTGCGACAGTGAATTGTCAGAAACGTGTTTACAATCGGCGGACTCTTCTTCAGACACCGAACCTTTCCCCATCCCCAAGCCTTTTCTAAACTGAATGATTTAGTATGGGATTTGGGACTTTCAAAGAAAGCAGCCAAGTTTTGGCATCAAGATTACAAGGCAGAAATATTGTTGATCACTCTGCTAAAGTATCATATTTCAAAAATCGTGACCAGCTTTTTGTGACCTTCTTTTCAGAAGATAGACAGTTTGTTTGCTGCCATGACATCCTAGGGTTTCTCAAAGAACTTGGTGTACCTTACTATAGTCCTGCTGAATGGAGACTCATTTTAGACAGTTCAAAACGCAGTCGAAATTGTGTTCTTTTACATAATGACAATGTTTATGGAGCAGTACCTGTCGGTCACTCAGTGCATTTGCGGGAAGACTATGATGATATGAGAATGGTCATGGACTTAAAAAAAGTCTCATGATCACAATTGGATCATTTGTGTACACTTAATGATGGTCAACTTTCTTCTTGGACAACAGAACGGTTTGAACACGTTTTCATGTTTCCTCTGAATACAAGACAGACATTGGGTCCAGCAGGACTGGACTATTCGTGACACCCTTGAAGCAGGCATGCCAAATATCATAAAACACCGAATTGTAAACAAAGATAAGATTATCTTTCGTCCTCTTCACATCAAATTAGGTTTGATGAAGCAATTTGTCAGGGCACTGGAAACCAAAGGTGAACGTTTCCAACACATCATCACATCTCTTCCAGGATTATCATTTGAGAAGATCAAAGCAGGCGTGTTTGCTGGCCCACAGATTCCAACTTTTATTCGTGATGATCAGCTTGTTGCTAAGATGACCGCTTTAGAAAAGGCAGCGTGGTTGTCCTTTGTGGAAGTTGTTCATAACATTCTTGGAAACAATAAGGCGGAGAACTACAGTAAACTGGTGAACAGGGTGCAACATGAGCATCAAGCTTGATTTTTTGAACAGCCACCTTGATAAGTTCCTTGACAACCTGGGAGCTGTGAGTGACGAACAAGGAGAACGATTCCACCAAGACCTAAAGATCTGGGACAAAAGTATGATGGCAGACTACTGCTGGAGCATTAAACGAGATTGTCCAGATGAAATGTACAAACGCAAATTCCTAATTAGTGGCCGACTATAGATCTCATTCAACTTAGATCTGTGCTGAATGACACTGAGTGAATTTGAGCAGACGTAAATCAAGTATGGGAGAATACAATGCTTGAGAATCTGAAATTAGTTGGTGTGTGTGGAAGAGGTGAGGAACTGACCTGGAGATTTGTTAATTTGGGAAAATTTGAAGTGAATAATCGAATTGACACAGTCGACAAAGTTCGTGTCGTGGAAGGAAAGAAATGCCGCTCATCAAAGAGCTTTCATCAGAAACAATAATTTCCTAAACTTTTGCATTTTCAAATGTTATCAACTGAGCACAATCTGGGTGCGCCCGACAACGGTGAAATAAAGAACCTATTGAGTAAAGTTGTTTCCGCAAGGGATGTCCCAGTTGCCAAAAGGAGAACAAACTGCCACTACATGTGATGAGGTAAACGGTGGCGTTCAACAAGTGAAGAATCTGATGAATAAGTCGATACTAGAAAGGATATGGGGATGGGTGTTGTGACAGAAGGGGAAGGAAGTATGCAAGGCCTGCTTTTGGTCATCAAATGGCAGAACTCAAAGAAGCATTTTCCGAAGCTTCAGCTTCTGGAACTTGGTGCAAAAACGCTACTGACAATCGTTCATAGCAAATGCGTCTTTGACTCCCTAAAAAACGTGTAGTTTCAGCTTCTTCTGTTTCAAGCAGAACATAAAATTTTCCATTTGCTCAGCAGACAGCTTTCATTTCAAAGAAACAGATCAACAGTTTTGTCTGTATACTTTATCATCTTTATTTCCAAAATTTAGCCTTTAAGGTTTGCATCCGACCTTGGCACAATTTTGCCAAATGTCGACAATCTCACGTGCACATTTATTTTTGAAAAATTACGTAGTTTATTTTGCAAAGATTTCAAATTAAAATTTACAATACAACTAGAAGAGAACAATTCGTATAAAAATGATATCGCTTAATTTCTATCCGCCCACACTTGACTTCCGTGGCCATGAAGAGCCAAAGCTTTATCCAATCGGAGAAACTTTCTTGAGTTGTTGGATTAATCTGAGTGTACAAGTCTCGTTTTTAACAGTTATTTTCTTCTACAAATGTCAGTCAGAAAAAAACAATTTAAATGAAGAATGGCCAGTTCCCAACAAAATGGGTGTGGCCAAAAATGTTTAGAAAAAGGAGCCAATTGATCATTTACATCGATCATTTAGGAAAATTGCACTGTGATATGGAAAAAGGTTCCAAGGTCTCCCAGACACATTAGCGACAAAAGCAGTTGATGCTGGCATTACAATATTGGGCAACACGCGTTGCTGAGGACTTCAAACATTGTTGACGATTAACATGTCTTTGCTCCGGGAGAAAGTACAATAATTTATAACTGTCTTCCAACAACTTACATTAAAGAATCGCGATTTAGCAGAGTATCTCGACATGGGGAATGCGCCTGTCTTTGAGCAGAAATCCTAATTAAAACTTGAAAGGATGGAACTGGTGCATGGATTTCATTGCATAAATGTATCTAAAACCAGTACCCTTTCTTACAGTTATACATATTTCGAAATTGGCTTTACATTTTGAGACTAGACGAATTATTTCTTCGTGTCGCAATTTTTTGGTTGTACACGTTTTGTTTTGTCTTACATATAAGAAAAACTGTAAAATATTGTTAATAAATGATAGTCTTATTGGTGTCGAAAAATTTTAGATGCTTGTAAAATTGCGTGTCCGGCAAATAGACAAGGCTGAATCTTTATTGGATATATTCTATGTAAAATGGAAGTAGTTTTGTCCACTATAATAATAATTTCATGGATCAGGGAAAAATTCAGTTTCCGAGGGGGTCATTAGCTGAAAAAGATTGGGAACAACCGCTGCAGAGTACACCAAGCTTTTATTTGTATGGTGCCAAATGGTTACCAAAAGCAAACATTCGCAAAAGGGTGATGCTGATAGATGTTATTAAACAAAGAAATATAATTGAAAAAAGGTGACGTTGTTAGAAACAAAGAAATGCAGTATAATAAGCCAAAGCTAAGCGTAAAGTAGTGCAGGCTTCTCCAGAGCTTAAAAGTAAAGACAGTACACATGAACAGATGAACCTTTTCATAAATCGGGAAGGTACCCAGGATTTCCAAATCTGGGATTTCAAATATATGCATCATAAAAAAATTCCCAAAGAAACAAAGTGTTAGAAGAACGAAAGTGTAGAATTACAAATATTGTTTGCAAGTCCCTTATTTTAGGAAAGACAACATAGAAACGTTCACTTTCTTGAGTCACCAAGTAGCCAGATGACAGACTGGCGATGCCTTGCTTGTGCATTGACCCTGCAATGAACGTTCGACACTCCAAATTAGTTCCCAGGAGCGTTTAGACGGCTCAACAGACACAAAATTTCGGGTTTTATTTATCTATTTGTGTCTTGAATAAAGAACGTCAGGTAGCTCTAAAGGAAGATGGCTGAACAGATGACGGAGTTTAGAATGCTGGTGGATGAAAAGAACATCTCACTTTTTAAAATTTGGAATAAAATCACCCCCAATCAAGGTTTGGGAGGTGATCCAATGCCCATGAAACAATATTAGTCCCACAGACCGTCAATCCGACACATCAAAGACTTCGAAGTTAAGGGTATAAGAAGCAATATATTACATAGAAGCGACATATTACAAATAAAAAATAGATAACTTCATACCATCATAAACGCTGATCTAGATTTGTTATGTTGCGTCACTAATCATCCAGAGAGGACAAGAAGAAAACCCGATATAGAATTACAAGATATCTCGGTTTGTCTGTCAAAATCTTCAAACACATGGCTTATTTTCCACATTTTAATGACGTACCTCAAGCTATGATATAAATCACAGAATATACATTTTCATTTATATCCTGGAAAATATAACTTGACACTAGACAACTCTACTTCATGACACATTGCACTGTCAGAATGAGGAAACAATATCCGACATGGAACAACCCTGACACAAAGCTTTAATTAATATAGCATCTAAAATCATGTGTATCCCATAAAATTTCATAAAATATGCAAAAATTTTATACTTACTGGAATACATATCTAAAAAGATTAAAATTAAAATTTTCAACATTCTCCAGAATACATCCCAACGTATTAATGCCTTAGAATTACGACATTGGACAACACTGAATGCAAAATACTCGAAAGTCACTAAACCGTTTTGTTCTTTACAACAAGCACATGTTTCCGAGTGCCTTTTGTTGAAGAAATAAAAGAGCTGGCGAAACTGCAGGGCAGCGTATGCCCCAAGACACCTGAGCTTTCTCCTAAACAATATATCTTTGATCTACAGCTTTTACCTTGTAATCTCTTTTCTTATGTTATGTTTTCTTACAGTATTTTTTCAGTCCTAATTCCAGCCTAACTATTTTTTCGTGTCGACCATCAAGATCTTTAAATAAATTCTCTGTTAATTTTCTTTCCAGCGTAAAAACAACTAATTCCGAATATTACTACAATCAAAATTCCATTGATTCCAAAATAAGTATAGAAAACAGTACTATTCATAAAGTCATACAGTTTTATATCATATGCAAAAATACCATAATTCTTTTATTGCACTATTAGTATTTATTAAGTGGAGTCGCTAGAGTAAACCTTTTGCTTTACCCTCTTTTCAATCACCTTTAGTCTTGGCCCTGTATCATTCACGTCCTCTTGTAATATAAAAATGAATAGTTGGTAATGTTAATGTATGCACCAATGATTTTGCGTTACAGTACGTCATTAATTATATCCGTCGTGGTTGTAAGTTTGTGAACTTCAATGATGCACTTCAGTGTGCCAAAGATAAACAGTATGTTCTTACAGTAAGCAACAACTCAAGTAATGTTTATTCTTTGACTGAATTCCTTTGTTAAAAAAAAAGTTAATATTATGTGGATAATGGTGTAGTTAATCCAAATTGGGAGATGTAGTATCCGAATATTGCTTATCCGCTGCACTTGGATTACAAAAGGGTATACATTTACGTCAACTGTTTAATCACTAGGTAATTTAATATTACCTTTTACACCTTGAAATCGAAATCCACAGATAATTTGTAACATCCAAATGGTTAACACAAAACATTAAGCAATTTGGGCATTGTATTGTAAAAATATCGTAACATACAATTCAGAAAGCAAATCTGTGGATTAGCTTTTTAATTTGCAAACCAGGGGGAGAATTTGACGTAGAAATGTAGCAAAAACCCAATGTAAACAAATTATATCGTAATTCTTACAAAAAGGTCCCTGGAATTGAAAACGTTCTCCGAAAGGTTTTATACGTGACCTCATATTTACAGTTAATAAATCCGCGTGCACACTTCAACTTCCACGATTACAGTGTCATTATGCTACAGCACCCGTATTATTAGCATTTCTAAGCTCTGTCGGATATACAAAATAAGGTCATCAAGCTATTGTAAAAACTAAAACAAAAAAGGCAACAACGTCAGCATAGCTTTCTTTCTGTCGTAAATGAAAAAGTGTTTGTATTGTATTGGTAGGTCAAACTACGTACTTGTGATTGGGTCTAGCGTTGTCTCCCTGACAATTTGAAAAAATAATCTCCTTCAAACCAATCAAACATTGAAACAAATTTCTTTGGTCGTCAAAACATCAAGCTAGTCGTATTGCTTATTATTGTACAACTATTGCTGCTGTACCCGTCATGACGGTCAAACTTACTTTGACAACATGAACCTTCAAGTTTTTTGAAAACTTTACCCTTTGGTCTGTGCTACGCATACTACAACACTACAACCGAAACACATTAGCAAACACATACCATCCTAAAACAATAATAAGAGTAAAAATTAAGAATACATAATAGGAGCTGTGAATATTATCCCATGGCCTTACAAAATGACCGAATCACACTGACTATGAGCTCATCAAAACTCGACAAAATAAGCGACAAAACTGGCCCTATCCTACTGACTGCTATGGGAACGTTTTCATCTACATGTTTGGCTATCCTGCTTAAGTTCAGTAAAAATCCCTATAGGTCATTAATATTTTTGTTTTAACCTCTAAATAATGCATTAAAATTCTGACCAACCCTTTCTCTTAGTAATACACGTAAAGAATCTATCTATACAGCAGTGTGTGGGAGGATGTCGCTGTGTCTGCGTATCTCTGTGACTGTACCTTTCAAAGGATAGCGGTTCTTCTACAGTTAAACTGTTTACTTACTGGTCTTTGGCCGTGTTACCTAAAGCGGATAACTAAAATTCTGGTTTCAGTGTTGAGATTTCAAACATTAAACGTTAAACAAGAAAAATTTTGTAAAATTTATTCCATATCGAACAAAAAATGTCTCTAAAAGCTTTATATCATATTTTTTAACAATCAAATGATCCAATAATTCCCAGAATCCTTTGCCATTTAAGCTCATATTGACTGTATTATGATAAAAGTGTGCCTGGCAACAACCAACCTAAAAGGTAGGCGAAACGTTATCTGTTCGGAATTTTACTTAACGCTTCCATAACCTGACTGTTTAAACCACTGAGCCTGAGCTCCAAGCAAATAAAGGCATTATTCTAAAGCTGACCACAATCATGCTTTATCCTGAGAGTTCGTGGATTATGTATGTGATTTGTTTATTAAAATACAAAAATCAATAAAAATGCGTCTTCATTGCATATTTTCTAATCAACAGCTTGCACAGACCAGAAATCACTCAATATTATCATTTGAATCCGAATACCTCTACCCGTGTACATCTAAAGTCGCCTGTCCTGCTTGCTGACAGTGGGTGGTTCTTAAATGTATTACAGGTTTCACTTCTTCCATGGTCAAGGTTTTGATCTAGCCAAAGGCCATATCCACCACTATATTGGATAAAAATTAAGGCAAAAATAAAGGGCTGTCAAAGATTACGATCTGGTATCTAAGGAAGTGAGGAAAATATGGCCACAGTCTAATGATTCACGCTCCGCTGTCAACAATCAGTAAATACGAAAAAAGTACAGTTCTCAAACATATTAAGGCCTCTAAATTAAAACATACAGGGACGCAGAAAAAACAGCTCAGACACATGAAAAGAAACGAATGCATACAAAAATGGTCCATAAACAAAGGAAAAACTGAAGAAAATCACCGTAATCTTCATTTCAAGAACAGTAAAACACGACATAAACAGTAACATTAAGTAAAACAGCTTTTGCCGACTAATTATTTTTTATATTCTTATGAAACAGAAATATATTGAGTGAATGGATTGTTACTTAATTAAAATGTTTCCCTCAAAACTCATAAAAACAACAATAACAATACATGTATGAGTGGATGTATAAATGTCTTGATGAAAAAATGAAAAAGAAATTTGTTTGATACTGCGTCTTCCTTTATTTAATCTATTATTTAATTACACATAAACAGAATTATATAAATGTAAGCAAATAAATTGTAAAACACGGGAAATAAACTTGGGGTATTAATAAAGGTGACTAAGTAAGTGAAAAATACCACAAGGTGGGTAGAAGAAAAGGGCCTTGTTGTCTCCCCAGCTTCTCACTAACTCTTTATCTCGTGCCATAACTTACGTTAAGTTATAAGATCATCTGAGGGTGACCATATTCCTTCAGGTTTCTTGATTATTGCACTATATTTATTTGTACTTCTTTTTTTTCTTAAAATGAGCAAATCATGTCCATGATAAATAAAGAACATGTGAGGTGTAAGACAGATGTCTAGAGGCGGTGTGGTGAAAGTAAAATGATGACGTGAAAAGTATGAAGTAAAGAAAAATGGCTGGTGCTATGAGCAAATACAAGAGTTAATTTTCCCGTTCTTGGGATAACAGAAACACGATGTGTAATTTTGTGTAAAGTAAAAAGGAAATTTTACCATAGTCTACTCGAGGGAAAATCAGATAGTTTTGGATGCTTCGATTCAGGGAAAGTGACTAACTCCATGGTAAGCTTCTGGCCTGGATTAAAACGAGTAATAGTGGTCAAAGTACATGCAAAGCCATTTGATGTCAACAAAATCCAAGTGTAAATGCCCTACGTCGGTCCACACTGAAATAAAAACAGTTAATGATAAAATTGAAATAGACCTCAAGTTAAATCAAACCCGGTGTAATACAAATATTGATAGGCGACTATAATGCAAAATTAGATCCTTCAGAAGACCAAATAAACCACACTTGAAACGTCTCAAAGAGCAGTATGCTCAAGTATTTTATCATCAGCCCGTAGTCAAAAATGCGTTTATGATGGAATGAGCGAGCAGATGGTTTACATTATGATTAATGAAAACATGATTCTTAAAAAATGCAATCCATATTGTGGTACTGATGATGGCTCATATAAATAAATACCTGAGGTGATGACGATTAATTGGAGCTAAAACACAAACGCAAGTCCAAATATAAAGAGCACTACAATATACTTGCTTTGTAGTATACAACGAATTTCAAGGTCTATAAATTGAAGGAACGCAAAACCAGTAAAATTTAACATGGTAAAAAAACCTGGACTGCCTCATGCTGGCAGGAAAACTGTCCGAAAAAGAAAAAAACAACTAAATAACTGTAAAGGGCAAAATAAAAACATGGCTTTATGGATAAAAGAACGTCGCACAAAATAATAACATGCAGCATGCAGTTTGACTACAATGATATGAAAATAGCTGAATAACACGTGGAAAGCTAAAAAGCTTACGAAAGCACTGAATAGAGACTCGGAAATTGGTGATTTTATACATAAATTTTGATTATTCCTTATTTACAACCAAGTGTATACAATATCATGGATTGAACAAGGGTGCATATGTATGCTTTACATATTATGTGTAGCATTCAGCAGGTTAAACCGCCAGAAAATGGCATAAAAACTAACAAAAAACTGAAGATTCAGGGCTGGATATCAGATTCAAGAGGTGTTGCTACAGGAATAAGAGAGCGATTGCAAGTCTAGAAAAATGGCTTGTCTGATAAAGTAAAATATAAGATGAGGGAAGGAGCAGAGCGTCTGTGGGTAACCTGTTCTTTTCAATCTTTACACTACAAAATTATTTTGGAGCACAAAGGATATGGTGTGAAAATAACAGGTTTAATACAAAAAAACTGAGATATTGAAAACATTTCTTATTGATGATACACCCAAGCAACTGCACGTCGTATTTGACAAACGTAAGGAGAAAGAGCAATAGTAGGTAATATAAAACGGTGTTCTGAAAACCAGAACTATTAAACTAGATAACCTTTAGTTTATTTATACCCATATCTTGACCAAATGTTGGAATGGGTGATAAGCGTGTAAAGAGGTCGTAAGTCGAAAATCAACCCCATGAAAAACTTTTGAAAAGATGAAGTTAACATTTAAAAAAAACCCATCAGCTTGAAACAAGAAAAGGGATCTCAACACGTTGTCTTTGGAGTTCCTTTATAATAAAGAGTAGAGATTAATATTAAGCCTCCTTGAAACTAAGCACCAGAAAGAGGTACTGAACTATCTGAAATATGGTTAAAACAAACAGAACTGTCACAGGTCTAAAAAGAATAAAACGTGCAAGTAGTTCAAATAATGAATAACAATTGAAAAACTAATCAATACCTCAAGCAAAAAAGAAAAAAAAATTTATCTGATCATCCATAGGTCAGAATAACTTAAAATACATTACTAAATGGCTAAGTGACGAAAAATGGAACAGAGGTCGCTTAAGGGTTAGATGATATACCCCTATCAAAGGGGGACTGGAATAAAATGCACTTATACACCCCACTTTTCACTCCCGGCACTGGTGAAGTTTTCTTTTTTGAAAATCTATTGTTAGTATATCCTGACCCTGCAGCTGGAATAAATATTAATTTTACTAGTCTAATAGCTAATTCAAAAACGAAAGAGTAAAAATGTTGACCAATCTAAGATCTGCAGCTCGAGGTAATAATTTCAAGTACTTAATTCAATCCAGGATCTGTGAAGCCACAGTTCAACTTTGTCATCATAAACTCATAACAACTTCGATCGGTCACGGGCAGAAAAATTATAGAGCCTAGTAAAAAGAGACCTCAAACCATGTAAAACCATGTAAAACCATGTGAAAACATATGAGGAATGGATAAAAACATTTTAAGGTAATAAAAATTGATATATGCTGGGTATCTGATTCTATATAATTAAAAGAAATCGTATCTTACCCTCCACCAATAATAAGGCAATGACCATCACCAGCAATGAAAACGTCATTTGGTTGTGAATTATCAGCTTCATCTACAGAAATACATTTTTCCTCCATTGTAAAAGAACAACGCTCAGGGGAATCACGGCCACAAGTAAACATGTCGATTTTCTTTTCCCCTTTGCCACCTGTTTTGTGTGGTGGTGCGCGTTCAACAAATGGACTATCACTTAAATGGCCCTCCAAGTAACCATGCGATAAATCTCTTAAACAAATAACAGACTTATTTTTTGGAATACCACCATAGCTTTGCCCGGCATCATTAAAGTCTTTTGAAGAGAGGCTGCGTGGTAGTTTAACAGTTGATCTGGAAAACCTATGGACTGCTCTCTTTAGCGTTGTCTTTTTCTTCACATTTTCTCTAGGTTTATGTTCAACTAAAACAAAGCTAAGCTGTCGTTTAAGAGAACTGTCTCCTGGAGCATCAACAGTAGAACCAATTCCAACCCATTTAAATGGTAAAGTGTTGGGCTTTATGGTAAAAAGAAAAGTTTCTCCTGTGCCAAAAAATGTGAGATTCTTTCGTCCCTCATTTCTGCAGCTCAATGCGGATGAAAGAAATGCACCAAAAACCTTGTTAAAAAGAAGGGGGAAAAAACAACATATCCGAGAAAAAAAATACAATTTCCTAAAATAAAATTTTATGGGAAAGCAGCAGTACAATGATAGTAGTGGTTGTTGTTACTGTTGTAGACCCAGTAGAAAAGATGATGATTGAAATAAACGCAGTAAGATTAACAGTAGCAGTTGTGGTAGTTGTAGCTGTAGTAGTCTTATCCAGCAATTGGCAGTGCTGTGCGTAAATCTGGCAGCAGTTTTTGTCTTAGTTTAGACTTTTAAAATGTATCCATCAGATGGATTTTACGATTTGGGAAGAATAGAGTTACCTATCACCAATGATACTCTGAGCCCACTCTGTCTGGAAGTGGAGTAAACTCTTACTGATGAGTAAGGGTTAACACTGTAGCAAAACCGAAATTGTACATGGACACGCTCAAGCCCTGTTGCCGTATCCTTTGACTATGTTTACCTTAAAAGTGTACAAAAATCAAATAACTATGAACGCTGCGACTGGGTTTTTGCCCTATGGACAGGAGTTTCGTCAGATCATAGTGGAAATGGGTTGCAAGTTACATATGACTGTCAGCCAGTTACTGCATCAAATCTGAAACAGAAACTGATTAAGAAATTTGGAATTTGAAATCTTCGCACCCTGTGCAAAAATGGAAAACTTGATAATGTCATCCAAGAAACTGATTGACTGGGTCTTTCGATTTTTAGGTCTGTCAGAAATAGGATGGAACAACACAGGTATCATAAGGTAAGAGAACTAAAAAATCATACACTTCAGTAGTACCAAATATAGAAAAGCTGTTGGTTTCTAATAAACAAAAAAGGCCTAAAAAAACATCATATACAGAATTTCAAACAGAGTGATTTTAGTCAAACCTCTGCACCCAATTCATATACAACATACGCTCAAATGGAGCAATTCTATGACGGGCTTTACATGCCGGTCAAAAATGCAAATAAAATGAAGTAACTAGTAAAGCCCTCAGACATTACAAACCTCCGCCAAGCAGTTACAACATTTGTTAAATATTGTAGTTTGCATTCATTTGAATAACATCACATACTTTGTATAATAATCATAATGCTTCCATAGTTATGCTCTCTGGTGATAATATATATATATATCCTTTTTGGGTTTAGTTCACTTTTTTTCTTTTAGTTTTACTTTTTATCATTTTTCCCTTAACACTATAATAAATGTATTCTTTCACCTTTGTGTAGTCAGAAGTTTAAAAACGGATTCACATTCAAGAAAATCTAGCGCTTCTTCTGATAGTATTCCCGGAAACACAAATACATCTTACTAAAAAAATCAAGGCACTGCCTGGATTCCACTAAGGGATCTTTTGTTTACTATAAAAAGGTTTTAACCAACCAAGCCATAGCACCTTTGCAGGGAGTGAACGGAGATCAGTGCATTGAAGGAAGCTGTAATTCATGCCGCAAAGGATGAGACCTGAGATTCTTGAAGTGATAGGCGAGAGGAGGAGGGTCAAACTTGAAGAAAGACCTAAAAAGAATGTGCAACGAATTTTAGCAATCTCCTACACTGGTCCTATACAAAAAAACGATAGAAATACATACTATGTTGAAATAAAACTATATCTGGACGAGATAACAGCCAGTAATCTCCCTTCTTAATCTAATTCTATTTTAATCCACAGCATTTTCCATCAGAAAGAAAAGAAATCTATCATGTATCCAAATCTTTTTTTCTATTTCATATTCTTTTTGTCTATTTTTCTCCCAGATCAACATTTAGGTAATAATTCTGTAGGGTAGCTGCCCCTGAAATTGCCAATCGATGACACGTTAAAACTGTGACGATCTCAAGATGTTCCATATCGGACACAGCTTGAATCTGACAAGAAACCACATCTAACTAACAATCAGAATTTAATGATCTTGATCGTGATTTAACATTAACTAAGCAACATAGTAAACTGCTGGCCTCACTTCTGCAACCATAGAACCTTTTGGGTGACGATGCTCGAAGTACAGTACTTAAAAGGCGGTTTACAGATCTAAACCAATTCTTCGCTAAAGAAAACAACTCGACTAACTGTAGCGATACCCGAGGGCTATACCTTAGCGCTGACAATGAATCAAACGAGTAGATGCTATTCATACACACATCCATTTACAACACAAATGCGGTTCTCTTACTCATTGGGAACATCATGTTTTCAGTTCCCACTTGCTCATTTAGTAATTTTAAGAGAGACAAAAGAGAGCCTTGCCTTTGCTCTAGTCAACATCAGTTACAAGAAGCATGAGTGGCTAATCTGCATGGAGTAGTAGCTCTACTTAATGGACTGCAATCAGGATGTACCAACGTTATGAAGTAAGTTAGTTGGGCTAGAGTAGCTAGAGTACCATATTATATACACTCAAAATGGCCACCTTAGGTAAGTAAAAAATATAATTCATGAGTCAATAGTTGCTACCTCCTTACATCTACCAAATTTTGGGAAACTTGAACAGTTTAGAAGTCTTGCATAGGCTAAGTTTGAAATTAACCAGAAAGGTCTCTCTCTGTTGAGATTCAGCAGGTTAGCTTATTCGTAGAAAAACGTCACGAAAATTCAATACATCATATACAAACATATCCTTAATATCGGTGTATCAAAAATCATCAGAAAATAATGAAATCCCTTCCCAGCAAACTGTTGTCATTTCTCTCAATCTTAACCTGCAAAATACTTCATTAAAATTTTACGGTTTTTTTAATCTGGAAGCATGTTTTCAGTTTGATTCGTAGAAAAATGAAAATAAAAAATTCATAACCATGATTAAATGACATCTTCTTGTATTGCTGATGATCACTAGTGTTTTAAAATATACATTGGGCGCAAAACCAACATATATTTCCTTATACCAATAAAGGTTTTGTTACGGTTATTTCACCTTCTATTTTATCGCAAACTTCATTTGACTTTAATTTCATTATTTTCATATACTTTAGTGAAAAAACGAAGCAAAAGACAAACCATAAAGTGGATGACATGTCAATCTATTCCTGTTTTGGTATCAAATGTGGCCAAAGTGTTAATATTCATCCACAAATACAAAGAAAATAAAAGAAACATATATATGACCATTGTGGTTTAGGTTTTGGCTAGTTAAGCCTTAGTACTAATTGGCCGGTACTTGGTTTCATTTTTATTCCATAACAAAAAAATACTATTTCCAAATGAACTTTAAATTAATAGGGCACTCTAAGGGGTCAATTGTATTGTATGCTTCAAGACGAAGCGGGTCTTTCAGAGCTATTCTAAAGAGAATGCGCAAGCTGTACCCATATTAATATCACCGCTGGATTTCAAGCATGGTCTTGTATGCCAAATCTAACCACTGCAATTTATTAAGAGTAAATAATTATTAAAAAGGCGCTGAAAAACAAGTTGTGATCTACCTCTTTAGTGTCTGTTTGGATAATAAGAACAATCTGCTCTTCAAATTCCACTTTCGAATACAATGTCCTCAAGCTAGAGAAATCAATTAATATGATATTAATTAATTTGATATTCCAAATATCAAAACGAGATGTATATATTGTTGTGTTGTTGTTGCCTGTTCAACCCAATTTTTCGAGGTCGCATTAGAATACATATACCATAATAGTCCGTGAGAGTGCTGGGGTGCTTATTAAATTTTTCGCCTTTACAGTAAAGTTAGCTCGGAACAGCTGTTCATTAGTGGGAGGTGCTAATCAAAATGTAGTACACTAATAAATCTTGAAAATTCTGAACTTCGTTCAGTGGAAACTATTAATGTAAGAGCTTTATCATGTCATGAATCGTAACCTTTTTCTGAGCTACGTTTCGAGAGATACTTATCCCATCGTCAGACTCGTCATGCTAATAGACCTGTTTGTGGTTTTTCTTCATCGTTTGTAAGAAAACGGGGAAATTAATGACATAGTAACATAAGAAATAGAAAAAACAACAACATGTGTATATCGTTTTCACTTTCCTCGTTAATTAATAAAAAAAAAGGCCAAACCTTGCAAATCTTCAATACTAAATAAATATTTCTTTGCTTCATTTAACAAAGCCAATTGATTCTTTAGAATATCAAAACCTTTTTCACTCGGCTGACCTTCCTAAAGGCAATGAGTCTCACTATTTTCATTCTCATCAACCGGGACATTAAAAAGACACGACATAACTGAATAAGAGAAAATTTTCAATGTCAATTTTTCCCACGCTTTTCGTATCCATGAAATGATTATTCCACGTTGTAGAGATATCTAATTTCCAGGTTGGTGAGGCTGTTAATATCTATTGTAGGTAGCCACTCATCATATTTCTCACCTATCTTAGCTTTGAGAGGCATATTACAAGAAACATCAGGGGCTTGTATATATGTTGTACAGCCTCCTGGAATGATACGGAATTTATTATTTTCCACATGATTCAGGTTTTACTGACTGACTCCATGTGGCAATGGAAAACAGCCTGTGAGAATAAAAGAAAAAGTGCCCAAAACGTCTTGAACTTATTCATTACTTTTTTAACTTGCTAAGTTTACGTTTCGCACCTTTCAGACGACGAATTGTTTAATTTCTTGGTCAACAGCTCGAGTGGTCAGGTAGACTGAAACAAGTGCTTTCGCATGATCAGTCGATTTAAAAACCATTTCTTTACTTCTTTGCTTGATTTTTCTGACTGCATTCTGCCAATCAAGAGATTCATCCATGGCATAAAGTTTCAAGGGCTCGAAATTGAGAAAGTACGTCTTCTAAAAGAAAGTCCATTTCTGCACATTAAGTTCCATGGCTATCCATGACTGGCTAAAATACTTTAGATTTTTCGAATAACTATTCGTTTTCATCGTATGCAACCTTTGCCTTTTTCATTGTAAGTAAGCACGAGATTCTCATGGTTTTCGGCGATCGTAGATCATGAATTTTGCTCTCCGCTAATTCACGTAGAGTTTTCGACCCACACCTTCTAGTGTTATTCTTTTTTTCCCCTGTGGTTTCATGCACAATTGATTGATTCCTTGTTCTTCCTCCACTATCGAATACGAAATATATCTACATTAAAATTCCTAACTGAAGCATGATTACTATTTTCCTCTGCATAACTCACTGCTTCTAATTTGAATAGTAGTATAGCTTTTTTATTCTTTTTTCTTTGTGTAATTAAGTTGGTGTAATTTTAAAGCCCTCTTTAATGTTAGATGACATATTTTTTCCTTATCGCTACAAATCACAACATTATGTACAAAGATGCACCTTCTAATCAGGACCTCTCCCGTTTATTAATTTTTGGAATCTTATTCCTCACCTGATTTCAAAAAAATCCTGGCAGGTGAAGTTCTATTCAAATTCGATTGCTCGACTATTGACTAAACCAATTACAACGGAAGTAAAAATAAAGAAACTAAAAAATTACTTAAATTAGTTCTATTCAGACGGCGCGACGAAGTATTAAAATTTGACATGTATTGCAAAATTAAATTTAAGAGAGGATCATGTTTTAAAAAATAGTTGGAAACGAGCCACGGAAGAGACAAGTATGCAATTGTAATTTACAAAAGAGATACCTTCGTTGGTCATATTCCAATGGAACTCCCCAACTAACGTATCCCTTTTTGAACGAATCAAATGAGAAGTGAATGAGAGAACGAGAATGAAGAGTAAAAGAATAGAAGAGATTGGCTTCGTTGTCCCACACGATACATGTCGTGACAAAGAGTGTTGAAAAATTTTGTATTCTAACCATCAAGATGGTTACAAGATAACTTACAAACTACACCAAAAGATGTTTGTAAACTTCTGTATTTAACAAAAGAATAATTTGAAAAAACCGCAGCAATATCTTGTATTATCATTTCCAAACACTTACTCAATGAGCGCCTCCAAAGTTTGTTTCATGGAAATGAGGGCCTTTATAGCCTTGACTGTCAGCCTTCCTAGAGATGGTGCCTCCATAAAAACACCAATGGTAGTGTCACCTTATTACCACGCCTTTCTAATGTGGCATATGTTTGGTAATACCGCCTTCATCATAAGGCTTAGTTAGTCGGCATGCTGATGATCTAGGTCCAGCTGCTAGTTTCCGGCATCTGTTCTTTTAGTTCGATTTACCTTATAACAATTTAAACAAAAAGGGTCTCAGAACCCGGCAGACCTTCAGCTCTCAGGAGGTGCGAAGAAACTCCGGAATAATTCCATATCCGAGAGTGTTGGATCGAGAAGTGGTAGTAATGGCTCTATGCAAAACAAGAAAAACCTGTTATCTTCTAAAAATAGGCTCTTCTTACCTTTCAGTAAAGAAAAAAGGTGTCATTGTGTACTACAGAGAGAAGAGAAGGTTATTTTCATCACCTTAAAAGTCCGTAACCCAACCTTGCCAACACAACCTATTGGTATTGATTTCTGGTGGCAAAGGTAGGGACCAATATGATACCTTCTCGTGAAATTAAGTTTCGAACCGTTAGCTGCCTTCAAGTAAAACATGAAAACATGTATAATTAAAGCAATTACATATGACCACTGTAATATAATTCTTTCTTTGCTTTACTAATTCCTCTATTTTACTCTCACTCACTCACTCTATCTATCTATCTATCTATCTATCTATCTATCTATCTATCTATCTATCTTCTATGTGCCCCCCCCCCCTCTCTCTCTGTCTCTCTCTGTCTCTGTCTGTCTCTGTCTCTGTCTCTGTCTCTGTCTCTCTCTCTCTCTCTCTCTCTTAACGCCACAGATCTGCCTTTTCATTTTATGCGACACTTACTTGTATCCATCCACGTTAGTGCTGAATATCAACCAGGGCTGAAGCAACTGTATCCGCACTGGTAGCCAGCTTATCAGTTTCTGCCACTAATTGGAAAAGAAAAGCAAGGAAAGAATTGAGTCGCAGCCACAGCTAAACCAGAAGCTACACTAGGAAATACAATTGCACATAGGAGCTGTGCAATAACAATGAGCCACTCAGTTGCAGAAAACATGTCATAAAATAAGTAAAGTAACCATTACATAGAGCTATGCGATGCTACCTTATTTAACGTTATTACATTAACTAGAATATCAAAATCGAGTGAATCATTTCATAATCCTGACCAGTAGAAATTTGAGTGGCAATATCTACAGCAGGTAAATTTCTGATTTCCACAGATATTGGATGGCAAATTCTGTCTGCTTAAGTAAGTATTTGCAAAAAACTCCGATAACATCTCATCCACCTTAATTGTACATGAAAAATGTTTTTGACCAAAACGGGCTAAAATTTTATGCTAGCAAACATCGACTGCCTGTCATTAACCAGTATTAGTTCAAGTATCCTTCGATTACAAGTCAAAGATAGCATGCGGGATTCTAACGAATTTGACAGTTCAACTAAAAGAAAATGGAGCTTTCAAAAACGTTTGACTCAAAAAGGAGAAAAGTAAAGAAATTCAGATCTAATAAATTATCCTAAAAACAACTTTTAAAAAACTCTTTCAAGTATGTATCAGCTTAATCATACCTCCTGAACAGTAATAATATCCGAAAGGTCTCGGACATCAGTACCAAACACCATACTACCAGTTCTTTCTCTATCAGATGCAATGTCGGCAGCTGAAATCAGTGCAGCATTAACTTCAAGTGCTTTATCAATCTTCTTGCGTTTTAACTTGATTTTTAAACATGCCTGAAAAAAAACCTTTGTGAAGTTATTGTGCATTCATACTTGGTGTGCGCTTTACGTATTTTAACGCGGTGTAATTAACAGTCTTTGATACAACAATTACGTCTTATTTACAGTAACATCATTGTTCCCTGGGATGGCAAATAAACGGTGTTTATTTAACTAATGAGAATTAATGTCAGGGGGGTTTTTTTGCTTGGTTTGGTTTGCTATTTAAGGCATTAAATGTTACACATCTGAACGAACGTCTGTACGTATTTAGTATTCACACACATAAATACGTTTGTATATATGTGTAAATATAAATATGAATATATACATTAGCTGCTATGTAGCTATGTACGTAGTATCATGTAGAAGTATGTGTATGAATGTACTTAAGTATGCATGTAAAAGAAGATAAGGAGGATAAGGTTCTCTTTGGAAGAAGTACTAAAACCGGTCAGATGATATAAGTGTAGTATACAGGCAGCTGGTACAACCGGCTCCCCTCGGTTACACATGGTCTTTTTTCAAAAAAATAAGTGACCCTGCATATGGCTTGGCCACATTCTTGTACGCTGGGTTACTGTTCCTGTTGCTATTGAATGGTCTGAATCTAAAATATATTCTGTGAAATAGGCCAATACACTGTCCCTGTTACTACTATCAATAATAAATACTTGGAGGTTCCAAACTCGTCTTTTGTTCTTTGGACTTAAAAAGCCTAAGTGAGATATGGGTAGTTATGTCCAAGCACCCAGTGTTTTACGTATGCCACATTACTTCTTCTGTTGGAAGAGTAAAAAACCTTTGGATAAGTGTTGCAACAGACGTGTCTTGTGCTGTTCTTACCATTTTATCATTTCTTACAATTTAGATAAGTCAATGAAAATATTTAACTCTGTATTTGGTAAAATAAGTTTGCTTGCACATCCACCATAGACACCCTCTCCCAATATCCATTGATTTAACTTTGTTGTCTGTAATGTTATTACTCGTAAAGACAAAGATCATATAACGAATTTAATAAAGTAGTCACAATTGAAGATTCTTAAATGACATAAAAGCAAGCCTCTGTTGACGTTTTAAGCCTTCGCCAACTGTCACTCTCTTTATAATATTTCTCCGCTGTCTGTGGTGGCAAAACGGTATATTTCATAATCCAAACATTCGGTGCGAGCAATTGACGTGACATTTCACTCTTAACCTTCTCTTCACTAATCTCTTACCTTAATGAAGTCATTTGGGTGTACTGCTATCATCTCTGCATGCTGTCCAATTGCCAGACAAAGATCGTGTGCTGTAGGGCAGCCTAACGATATATTTGAAATAGTCAAATAGCATCAATTTCTGGTATTTACGTCAAAATGCAAAACAGAATAATAGGAGATGAAAGTAGCATTGACACAATTCGAAAGAATTTTAAAAGTCAAAGGGAAGTCCAAAGTCCACTCTAAAACATTACTGCATCACAACTTGTCGTGGAACTCTGTGTTACCTTCAGAGTAGTTGTGTTAATCGCTCTTAATACGTCTTTAGCGTATTAAATCCAATTCTAATAATTTCCATGTGGAAATGAATAGTACCGCACAATATCCACAAATGGCCATATAATTCATAAGGTATTACGCATGAGCCAATCATAAAATGTAAAATAATTGTCAATACCAATTCTATAAGAAGGGCCGTAGTGGCCAAGGGTGCATTTTAATGAATCTGGCAAAATACATTTGACTGCGAACTTTAGCTAGCAATCTTGGTCCAGAAATTTATATTTTCAGATTAATATGTTCTAATGTCAGGTTTGGAAATAAACTAAATAAAATAAATAAAAAATATATAAAATATTTACTATAGCTGCATTTCTTACTCGAGACATCCGAGT
The DNA here is from genome assembly GCA_003991215.1 of Morbakka virulenta. Lineage (NCBI taxonomy): Eukaryota > Metazoa > Cnidaria > Cubozoa > Carybdeida > Carukiidae > Morbakka > Morbakka virulenta. Next base: position 4,582,586 of record RDPX01000005.1, on the reverse strand, counting down.
GCTCATGAGTTTGGAAATAATATGACAAGCTTTGGACACTTTGTGTTGGTCGCAATATCGAATTCTTTAATTTTCCGCCTAATTATAGCCTGCCTGCCAAATGACAAATGGCAATTAGAAAATCGATCATACAGGTTCTTGCTGTATGGTACATGTAGGTACATTTTTTTATCACATGCCAGGGAAGATGCTTCACAATTTACTTTTCCAGTTGCTTATATATCCTTGCGCTGGGACTGCACGGCGTAGGGGTGTGACCCTTGGATGGCGGATGAGGGGCTGAAATGTGGACTAACGCAATCTAAGGAAAGGAAAACCAGGACAGAAAACCCTCATCCTTCAAGTCGGGGGTTGGCAGAAGGTCGGCCACCTACTTCCATAAAAAAACAGCTGGTTGCAGAAACTACGGAAATCACAATTCAACAAGAAAACCTGGGAGAAGCGGGGATCGCCGAAACTGGCATCATGACGACGATAGGTGAAAATCTACGGAAAGCTCAGCATCCGTCTTAATCCCTTGGAGGTCCAAAAACAACATTCAACATTGGACATTGGAATGTTAGAAAGATGTATAGAGGAGGAGCTACATCACTGATAGCGAGAGATGGAGAGGCACCACCTTGAGGTTCTTGGGATCAGTGAATGCAGATGGACAGAAGCAGGAATAATGAAGCTGGCAACAGGGCAGAAGCTGATTTACAGTGGAGATGAGGAGCTGCATGAGGGTGGGGTCGCCATCATGATCAGCCAAAAAGCAGAAACATCACTCCTGGAATGGACTCCAGTCAACAGGAGGATCATAGCAGCCAGATGCTACTAGAGGTACAGAAGATTGGCCATTATATAAGTCTATGGCCCTCACAACGAGGAGGTTGCTGAGAAGGAGCAGTTCTATCAAGAGCTCCGGGAAACAGTGAATGGATGTAAAAAGAACGACATCTTCATCATGGGGGCCTTAATGCCAAGGTTGGAAGTGGTAACACTGGTTATGAGAGAACAATGGGTATGCATGGGGTTGGAACGCAGAATGACAACGGAGAAAGGCTCTGTGAGTTCTGTCAACTAAATGGGCTTGTGAGAACAGGAATATTATTTCCCCACAAAGACATCCACCAAGCGACGTGGGTTTCAGCAGACGGGAGAGTGAGGAATCAGATTGACCATCTCTTGATTAGCGGGGACTGGAGATCATCTCTACTGTATTCTGGGGCACAAAGAGAAGCGGACATCAACAGCAGCCACTACTTGGTGAGAACCAACATCAATCTCCGCCTTCAGTCGAAATAAGAACAAGGTCAAGCCAATGATCGCCGTTGTCCGACCGAGGGACGAATAAACCAAGAGTAAGTACTAACTGGATGACTGTACTCCTCGGGCAAACACCTGAATGAAGGAGGAAAAGACGCCGCCCAAAAACAACAGGGTGAAGAATGGTGGAAGTGGAACGGAACGGTGCTTGCTCGAGGACCTGAAACTCTGCTACTCGGGAAGCCGCAGATCGATAATAGTGGAGAAGAGATGTTTAACCCATTTGTGCCTCCTGGCAAAGAGAGATTTAAATATGTTAAGAGTAAGTTGATCATTTATGCCTAACTATTAAGAAAAAAACAACTGTAAATTGTGAGAATAATAATTATTATTCTCACAATTTACAGTTGTTTTATCAATATCAATAAATAATAATTTATTGATTTTGGACTTTTGAATCAGCAAAAGTGCGTTCGGTGAGCTCGTGAGCTCACTCGAGCAGAAAATCCTGAGATCATGAGAAGATATCTCTGGTTAGTGCAGCGCTAATTTTTACAAAAGACTGAAAAAACATTTTAGTTTCAAAGTCGGTAGGCAAAAAATGAAAATGTTCTTGAACGTGTTTTTAAATGCAGGAAGTAACCAGAATCTTCAGCACACTGCCGTGACAGCCTCCTAGACGAAACCAATGATCATCCCTAGTGACTAACTTAAAGGCCATAATTTATCTCTTCTGTCCTTTAGTATGTCCTCCGAAGATGTATATTTGTCGTACTAGAGACTAGGATTATAACTTGTTTCCTTACCAATGTGCTTGACAGAGTCATTCTCACAATTCTCAAAATATTCAAATAGAAGTTTAATAATGACGAAATTCCATTAATACCGGTAATAAATTTAAGCTAAATTTGCTCTTTGGCAACTTTAGTATATCTAGTGCCCTCGACCTTAAAACCTCAAGCCAATCACCTATGAATTTAATACAGAAAGTATTAAATTTATACAAGAATGGCTGAAAATATCCATGTATGAGTAGACAACAGTCAAATTTTACTAATATTTGACAACTATCTTGTGTAGAGAGCACACTTTGCCAAGAATGAAGAGGGTTAACCTTTTCATTATGCAATGGTTTTCTTTAATTAAACTGATCCTAATAATATTCATTTTCTATTACATACCCAAATGATTGACTCAAAGAATATGTTAATTAGATAACTGTTGAAAAACAGTTTCGGCCAAACTTGTGTAGCATTATATATCCAATTACGTTTATTCTATTTGTTCTGTTAACCGGAAATAGTATGTCGCCCCATGAAGACTATTTTGTAAATACATTCAAAAAGCCTGATTGGCGTACTTCGATCCCTAACAACTGTAGCGTCAACTGAATCTTGGGGCTAGTACTGTTAGCAGAAAGTAGGTAACCGCTTGACTGACTTGTAAGGTCCCAAGAGACTGGCTTTCTTAAATGCTGGTCAAATGCGTCAATTACAGGATTGTACAGTAATGGGCAAGGTCAATCGCTCTTACAATACCCTTTACCGAAGCATGAAGTCAATCTGTGTGCATTTTTTGCAATGCTGGCAATAGTTACTATAAATTTAAAGTATTAGATTCCCGATTTCCCAAGGTATGTACCGATACTGGAAAGTTGATCCTGTTAAATTGTAAAGTACGTCCCAAATGCGTAAGTCACTTGTGGTCTTATTATTGTAATCAAGTGCATTGGATAAAGACAATTACTTTTCTTACCTATTTTCTCATATGCAAGTGAATAATCATAGAATATTTGAAGAAGCATCATTCCACTTCTGTACAGAATTTTCTGACCTTCAACAATGAAGCAATCAATAATTCGAACCTAACAAAAAAAGTCAGTTTAAAAAATACATGTAACCCAAACTGGAATCAAATAGGAAATAAGCAAAATAGTCCAGATAATACGAAAAAGTTACAACAAAAGTTCCAATAGTGTTTTCCACCTATAATTATGAGTCTTGACAGGAACCTGTTTTATCATCGATGCATCCAGTCACTATATCTGAAACGTCAGACCACGTAAAAGTAACTCAGGTAAAAAAAACTAAGTAAATAAGTAAGAGCCAACGATACATTTTGTAAGTAAGAGCCAACGATACATTTTGTAAGTAAGAGCCAACGACACATTTTGTGAGTACTTTTGCCTTTATGGCATCATCAGACAATCATTCTACAAAATATAAAATATAACAAAGGTCATATACTATCTAAACTAACTACATAACAAAAAGAACAATACAGATAACATTAAAAAGTGATCAGTGGACACTGACTACAACTTAATTGTCAGTGTCCTGCTTCTGTATTCGTCTTTGGTGTTAATTGGAGGGTTCAGCTCCCTGATCCACAAAGCTTCTAGAGTCATCAAATGGTATTCCCCTCTAGATGTGGATGCTAAGTATTCTACATTATCCTCACTCAAGGTGGTACCACACTGTTCCAAATGTTTTCTTATAGGTCCTTGGTTTCCAACATGTTCATGAAAGCGAGAGAGCATATGTCGAGTGGTTTGTCCGACATAGCATGCATCACAGCGTGGACAATTAAGTTTATACACAACTCCGCTTCTGATCATCTTTTCAACCGGTGGTTTTAAGGAGGGAAGACAGTTTTGAGTTTTCTGAGAGTCATTATCAAAGTACAAGGGGCATTTACATGATGTAGCTTTCGTGCAAAATCTTCTGTACACTTTCCCCGATATTGGATGAATATCGGTATCTTCTTGATCGTGCTTTCAGATGCTTTGGGTGGTTTAACATCCGACTCTGTAAGGATGGATTCCAGAGATTTGTTTATGATTGGATTGTAGAAATCAAGTGGGTATTGATTTCTTTCAAGGACTTTTTTGGCTCTTGTCAAGCTCATGGAAATGTTACCATGTGCTACATGCACGGTGGATCCTGTACAAAAAACCAGACACCACAGACCTTTTGTATTTCTTTGGGGCTAAGGCATGGTAGTTCATGATCAAACCAGTATCAGTTGGTTTATTGTACCATGTAGATGACAGTTTTCCCCCAGAGTTAATGATCTTCATGTCCAAGAAGGGAATGGTTCCATTTTCCTCTCTCTCGATGGTAAACTTAAGCATTGGATGTAAATTGTTTATATTGGTCAACGTTTGGTCTATCTCGGTCTTAGGAATGTTCATCAGAATATCATCCATATACCTTGTATACAACATAGCGTCACCTTTTATGATGTTTTCAAACTGACTTAACCAACCATTTGCTAAATGAGGGGCTGGTGGGCTGCCCATAGCTAAACCATCTATCTGAGTATAATAACCATTATGAGTTGACATGAGAACATCCTTAGAAGCTATTTCTGCTAGAATTATAAACGTCTCTTTATCCACAGGAACCTTCTCTTCAAACCCACTAAACAGATAATCTGCGCAAACCTCTATAGCTTCCTTCACAGGCACATTTGTATACAGAGATGACACATCAAAACTAACTACCTCTTCTTCTTCACTAAGTTCAATGGTTTTCAGTGAATCACTGACTGACTTGGAAGAAGAGTTAATTCTGCATTCCGGAATCATTGATAACCACTCTGCTACCTTAAGACCAATTTTGTGGTATGCTGAACCAGGCATGGATAAAACAGGTCGTGCAGGTATGTTTTTCTTGTGCACTTTTGCTAAACCATATAGACGTGCTGGTTGGCTTCCTCTAGGCTTTAATGTCTCATACAGTGTCTCATCGATCTTTTCATCTTTCAACAGGTCTTTCAAAGCATTTGTCACTCTTTCTTCTTCTTTCAGTACCGGGTGTTTCTCATTCTTGCGTTTCTTTTCATACTTTCTGAATTGATCTAGACTGATGTTATTGTCCATTTTATTATTGTAAGTCTCTTTTTTCATCAAACAGATGCCTATACCTTTGTCAAATGGTATAGCCAGAAGATCATTTTCCTTTAGGTACTTTTTTGTCATCTGGATGTTGCGAGATGCTTTCATTTTCTTGCACTTTTTTATGTAGCCTAGAGTCTTCACATTTATATCGGTTACTGTATCTTCCGAGATGTTGTTCCATCTACAGTGTTTCAAAAATCTATCAAGCTCTGCTAGCAAATCCTTAGGATCAAACTTTTCCAGCACTGCATTTTTCGGTCCAAGGGAAATGGTTTCCAATACATACTTTGGGGGAGAACACACAAGTCACGAAGAACCACAGTGTTTTTGATGTCAAACAGGGCGCTCCTGTTCCTCAGGTAAGGCAGATAGCTTTCTAGAATGGGTTTCAGACTGTTGTTGGCGGTATCTAGTTCTGCTGTAACGGGTATGTAACACAACAGATGGAAGGCAACTTGTTGGGACAGCAGCTTTTAGGTCTGATCTTTTCTGAATTAGCTGGGATTGATTAACTTTTAAGTCCTCCTTTGCCTTGATAATTTCCTTTTTTTAACAGTTGGCATTTGAAATCATGGACCAACTTTTCATCAAAACAGCCATTATTTGGAATTCTGAACTTCAAGAAGCGAGATATTACATCTGCTCTTTTACAACTTTCAAGGAAGGTTATCCGGAGGCTGTTATTATCCACTTTTATGAGCGATCTTTCATACTGTAGATACTGTTTCCAACAGCTACTCCGCTTACGTTCTAGGGCCATGAGGCGAAGTGGAAGAAACATCGTGGCGACGGAAATAAAAAAAACCTGTCCAATGAATGCAAACAGTTGCTTAAAACTAAGCTTGTTGAATCCAAAAATGAAATCCATTTTGCACATTAAGTACCGTTGTGGTTGTCTTTGAATCCGGCATGTCAAACAAATAAACTATTCTTACAAACTCATTTTTACGAAGGGGGTGGGGGGACTTTTTTGAGCATTTGAGAAACATTTGAAGACCTTTTCTACAAATTTGGAACTTGTCAGGTCAGCAAATGTTATATTTGCTGAGATTGAAATACCTCTTCATTCTCCTGTAGCAAAGCTCCTAATGCACCAGTTACGTGGCATAGTTCTTTGCAAGTTTTTAGCTTTCTCAATGAAACCTATAACCCTTTTACATTTAAGAGCACACGATCACACAGAGTGAATAAACAAAAATATGATATTGATCAATGATATCAAATGGTATGATATCAATTCTCAAATGCCCTTCTAAAAGAAGAAAATGTTTTTATAATCCTGAAAATGTTTAGTACATTAGTGATTCATACACTTTGCAAAGAGAAGAAATATCATCGATGTTGTGAGATAATAATCAGTCTTTCTTTCAGTTAAAGTTAGGTCACCAGTATAAGGATTTCGTAGGCTTTCACCCTTTGGAGTACCAATAATTTGGTGAGAACCCAAGGAGTGTGGTTCACACTGCTTCCTTTGATTAACAAACACAAAAGGTATTAATATGTGAAAAAAGTCGAAATTACTTTTCAGTTCGACCAATAGCTCAATGCAACGAAATTCCCTTTCTAATTTACCACGACAATAGTGATCAAAAAGAGGAAGACGGCCATAAATCGCTATATTAAATGTCATAATAATTACTAGCCAGAAAAAACGTATGGAAAAGAATGGATTCCTGAAAAGTACTCTTAACGTAACTAAAACGATTAAAATTCATAATCTCGAAAAATGAAACAGCATTACCTGCTTCGAGACTTCATGAAAAAAAATCTGCTCAGCTTTTATCGTAACACACTGTTACGGTATTTCATAAACGGGACGATTTTGTATTTTGTCACGGTATACCATCACTTATATATGATGTGGATTTAGAAATGTACACTCCTGATGATTAAAAACTGTTTGTTGTCAGCTGCAAACCGAGCTGAATCTGCTCTTTTTCATAACGAAAAAAATTTGCTCCAATTCCCATAAACCATTTACTCAAAGCAATGGAAACACATCAAGACCTTGAAATATGTTTTACAGTTGATTTCTTACTTCAATGCATATGAATTGTGTGTTTAGATTTAACGATGCTTTGTTTTTAATGTGTTTCTTCTGCTTACGGGGCTATAGTGTGAATATGGAGAGTAAGTTATAATTGGTGAAAAGAACATAATTTACAAGTCACTGATCGAGAGAAACAAAATTGATTTCCACCACTCTCTGTAAAACTAGGTTTGATGGAACAGTATATATGAAGAGTTTATTCTTGGCTGCTTCTTCTTCTTCTTCTTCTTCATTTTCCTAAAGCCTTTTCTGTATTCGTGACGGGGTCCTGGAGATTTCCTCTTCCTCCAAGTTTCCCGGTCAATTGTGTCCTCTTCTCTAACTTCTATCACTCCCAGGTCTTTCGTCACGAAGTCCACTTATCTCAGTTTAGCCCTTCTTATTCTTTTCTCCCTTGGGGGATTGCCATCTTCAATACTCTTCGTCCGACATATTCATCATCTCTTGCATCACTCTATGATATTCTCAATTTCTAACTTCCTTATTATCACTTCGTTCCTCACATGATCCTTTAGCGTTTGGCAACATACCCACACATTTTTATTTCTGCCACTTCCAGTCTCTTAACGTTGCGGGTGTTTAATGGTGCTGCTTCTATACCGTATGGTAGTATGGTAGAATGGTACCGTATGGTAATACAACCAGTTTCTAAGATTCATCTAAGATTCTCTCCTTCAACATGATCCCGTTCAGCTCTTGGTTCCAATATTCAACTCCAGTTTTTCCCAGGTTCTTCCACTTCTCAAACGGCAGATTATCTGGGCCAACTGCTTTCCCGTCCTTCATCTTCTTCACTGCCTTCTCCACTTGTGTGATCTCACTAGTCTCTTCTTGTATCACTCCCTGAGCTAAGTGTTTCTTCTTGACGGGGAGACGAAATCAAAACCAGGAATATTGGATTGGCTACAAATTCAAAACAATTTTAAGGGTGCTAGTTTTATACTTTCAATGAATGTGGTTGTGTCAACAGCCTGAAAAGCTCATTGATACTTCAGCTAACGTTTTTTGGGAAATAATAAAGTAACTATAACTATGTTAATATACTCCAGAATTTCATCCAAAGTTATCACAAGACTGGATGTAACATCAGCATCAACGTTCACCTTCTGAAAATTGTCCAAAAATCCTAGGCAACGTCAATGATAAACAAACAACGATTTCTCTAAGATCAGTAACCCTATCAAGGGCGCTCGGTCTATGTGATAATGGGATAAATTTGTTTGTTTTTAATACGCCATAGTAACGAAATATTATATCGGCGAAAATAAAATAAAATAACATTTTCAAACTTAGGAAACATTTCAACTTTCATGCATAATGATATAAAAACGAGCTTCTTATCTAATTGACTCTTAAAAGTCAAACTCGTAAATAAAACATACCAGTAACGTAAATTCAAGATGCTCAAAAATCATTCTCTGCCAGAAAGGAAATATGACTGGGTTTTCTCCCTTGTTTCCTTTGTCAATCACAAATGAATTCAATCGCTTCAAAACATGTTTCTAGAAAATAGAAGGTTTTGTCAGCAAAGAAATTAGAAAACAATTGATACTAAAATGTGTACATTAAAAATGCAATCACTTTGTTTGAAGCAGTTGCCATACTTTGTTCATAGGCAGATTCAGGAGAGATTCAGGATTCAGGGATATCCTGAAGTGGGGCATGGAGAGCAGAGGACTGACGAAAGGAGATGCAATGGACAGAGCTCGTTGGCGCCAACAACTACATGCTGCTGACCCATGACGACAGGGAAAACAGCAAATGGAAGAAGAAGTTCATAGGCAGATTCAGCTGATAAAATTAATTGGCACCGTATAGTATTTGGGCTAACCCATGCTTTATTATCTCTATCTGTTTATTCCAAAATTTCAATCACATTATTTACTCAGCACTCTAAACATCAACATTTTCAGCAAATTTACCATAACTTCATTTATCTGTCCATTTATGCTTTTATTGACAAAATAGAAAATAATTGGCCATCCCAAGACGAGGTAATAGGGCGATGAGAACACTAATTAACTCTGCATCTTACGACAAGGAAAATTTATTGTATTACAAAAAGGTGGGCATGGTTGTCCAACATCTCATATGGTGCAGCAAATGGCAATTTGTCTCAGACAAAAACTTAGGGTTGGGTTTTTATTAGGAATCAGTCACAGCACGGGCTACTCCAATACCCCAAAAAATAGTAGATTGTAAGTCTGGCCAACGACTGTAGTTAAAAGATTAACGCTTTCTATACTCACTTAGTTCTCACTTACGTCCAAGCCATCTAAAGATAAGAGTTGACCCTAACTCAAAACGCATCAGGATTAGTGGCATTTCCCCCCTTTTGATGTTGAGCCTCAGGTTTATGTCACAACAAGAATGATATTCTTGAAAATTCTGAACTTTATGGACTCAGAGGAAGCCATAGATGTAAGAGCTTTATCATGTCATGAGTCGTAAGATTTTTCCGAGCTACGTTTCGAGAGATACTCCTCTCATCGTCAGGCTACTGAAATGACTAGAAACGACTAGATACCAAAAGACCCTGTACCACTTGAGGAATAACGTAGTTTACAGACTACAATGTAAGGACTGTCCTGCCTCCTACATAGGTGAATCAAAGCGAGAAAGAGAAAAAGAACACAAGAGAGCTGTTCAGAAAGTTGACACCAAGAACCATGAAATAGCCGAACACTGCTGGACACAGGATCATACTTTTGACTGGGAAAATAAAAGAATNGAGAGCAGAGGACTGACGAAAGGAGATGCAATGGACAGAGCTCGTTGGCGCCAACAACTACATGCTGCTGACCCATGACGACAGGGAAAACAGCAAATGGAAGAAGAAGTTCATAGGCAGATTCAGCTGATAAAATTAATTGGCACCGTATAGTATTGTGGCTAGCCCATGCTTTATTATCTCTATCTGTTTATTCCAAAATTTCAATCATATTATTTACTCAGCACTCTAAACATCAACATTTTCAGCAAATTTACCATAACTTCATTTATCTGTCCATTTATGCTTTTATTGACAAAATAGAAAATAATTGGCCATCCCAAGACGAGGTAATAGGGCGATGAGAACACTAATTAACTCTGCATCTTACGACAAGGAAAATTTATTGTATTACAAAAAGGTGGGCATGGTTGTCCAACATCTCATATGGTGCAGCAAATGGCAATTTGTCTCAGACAAAAACTTAGGGTTGGGTTTTTATTAGGAATCAGTCACAGCACGGGCTACTCCAATACCCCAAAAAATAGTAGATTGTAAGTCTGGCCAACGACTGTAGTTAAAAGATTAACGCTTTCTATACTCACTTAGTTCTCACTTACGTCCAAGCCATCTAAAGTTAAGAGTTGACCCTAACTCAAAACGCATCAGGATTAGTGGCATTTCCCCCCTTTTGATGTTGAGCCTCAGGTTTATGTCACAACAAGAATGATATTCTTGAAAATTCTGAACTTTATGGACTCAGAGGAAGCCATAGATGTAAGAGCTTTATCATGTCATGAGTCGTAAGATTTTTCCGAGCTACGTTTCGAGAGATACTCCTCTCATCGTCAGGCTACTGAAATGACTAGAAACGACTAGATACCAAAAGACCCTGTCCCACTTGAGGAGAGGAATAACGTAGTTTACAGACTACAATGTAAGGACTGTCCTGCCTCCTACATAGGTGAATCAAAGCGAGAAAGAGAAAAAGAACACAAGAGAGCTGTTCAGAAAGTTGACACCAAGAACCATGAAATAGCCGAACACTGCTGGACACAGGATCATACTTTTGACTGGGAAAATAAAAGAATTATAGGCAAGGAAATCAACACAACAACAAGAAAAATAAAAGAAACAATCCATTCCCTGCAATGCAGCAATCACATCAGCAGTATATCCTACACCTTTCCAGATATATGGCTTCCAGTTATATTTCTGGACGGGTGTAGAAAGAAACACAACAAGCACAACATAGGTATGGCGCCACTTTCCGAAACAACTCAAGCCCTGTCTACAGGTACGTCCGCACTACCAAAGTATAAAACAGCCGCATCTAGTCACTTAGCTCTTACATCTAAGAATGACACTCTTATTTATTGCTTTGGTCCGAAAGTCCTGTGTTTCAAATTTTTAGTGCGGATACATATCTCGGGGGTGGGGGAAGGACCAAACCCATCCATATTAAAGTTTCCTTCTGTGTCTGCCGAACAAGAGTCTTGGATCGATGCTTGGGTTGTTGGTTACCATTATCACACTATGAGACCACGTGGCGCTCCCAGAGATACCACCCTTATTTCCTCGTCAAACTGTTTCCACGTCAAAGGAGACGTTTATAAAAGCTGTTAAGAGCGATAGTCGGTCCAACGGAAAGAAAACATAAAAAAATGAAGAAAATTCATAAGTTTTGTGAAAGCTTTTAAACAACATTTACAAGTCCATTGCGCGACATTTTCGTTTCTTTTCACAAAAACGGCAAAAAAAAAAAAAAGTTATTCATAACTATCGACAAACATTCTCATCCTCATTACCAAAATAGTCTGACAAGCTTAATTCAGCAGCCATCAGCTGACGTTTCAAGAGATGAATGAAGAGTTGTCAGCCGATCAACCAAACAAGCTAAAACTTTGGTATCGACAGCTGGTCTTTTTTTTGTCAGCACCTTTATATACTGTTGATGAAGATGATGAATGCTTTAAATTCTTTTAAATGGCAAATTTCTTGTCTAACAATATGAACTGTCCGGATGTATTACAGTGAAGATGATCACAGCTAAAACAAGAGAGGCATTGACAATCAAGTCGTGAGAAATGGTCGCGCTGGTGAAGTGCTTACTTCAAAAAGAGTTCTAAAACGTAATGCCTGGAGAAATGCAAAGTGATTGCATCAATGAATATTTTATTTACCTATTTTGAATATGTTTCAAATTTGAGTGATGTCGAACGAAGGGCAGTGGCCGTCATTGCTAGCCATAGCACTCGCAGGGATTCTCTAATGAATGATTATCCAGAACCGTTAAGCGATGAATATGTGAAGGCTTGCGAGTGTTATAATCTTGTCAATGAAACTTTCAATGCCATTACAAGACATCTGAGGTCTAACTGTTCTGCTACTGTTATTACAGGACGATTGAAAACAATAATTACCAACTGCGTATGAGTATTTAAAGATGTAAAATGTCACAGGCTTCGAAATACAAAACTACAATATGGTCATCAGTATATATATACATATATATTGACTACTTTATATACGCCTACATTGTAAATATAGACCAGACCTGACGAAGTTAATATACGAAAGCTTGTCCCATCATACAAAATGTCTTTCTTGTTGAAATTTATATATATAAAAAATATTTCGATAAAAACATCAATTTTCTGAAACACGGTATTTGACAAAACACCTCTGATTTTTTTTCTTTCTATTGTGATGAAGGATGTGCTAACTAGAAAGTAAGTGAGAGTGGCACCTTACTTGAAAAGACAATAATTCTCTCGCGTTACAAGTTTGTTTTTGTTTTGGGGGGGGGGGGGGGCTTTTA
>RDPX01000005.1:4554387-4569691 GCA_003991215.1 Morbakka virulenta | reverse complement strand
TTTTGTTTTTTTTGGGGGGGGGGGGGAGGCACTTTATCGTCTATTTCTTCTTTCATATCCCTTTCCTTTCTCATTCTCTTTCTTTGAATTCATTCAAAGCATGTGTTTAGGACCCATTCAACAAAGGAAATGCTGGGTGTTTGGTACCAGTAAAACATGTGTAAACTTTGTCGGTCACACAGCTATCTGTAACATGGTTCTTCTTTATGATCGACCGATCTGTTTTCTCTCATTTTTTTCTCTTCTCTCTGCCTCTCGAGTGACAATGCTAGCGTTTCATTTAGTGCTCATACTTACCTTTCTGCGAATACCATTTCATATTTTCGGCGTTATTTGTTGGGTTTTTTGGGGGTTTCCGCTTTCTTCTTATTTAATAATTCTTTCTTCTAAGTCATGATTTCCTTAATCTGTAGCTCATTCCTTTCTATCCATGTTGCTACAATCTCTTAGATTTCGATTTTTTCCTGCCATAATTGTCTCGTATCGTTGTTGTTCAATTAATGTTTTTTGTATATACCTTTTATGTTTTGCGTCACTTTGTAGCAAATAACATCCTGCTACTTGGAGTTTACTCATCATACTACATATACATAACATAAGGTAAAACACGAAAAATAAGAACTGTTAGTTGCAATCATAGTTCTTATTTTTCGTGTTTTACCTTATGTATATTGCTCTGTTATATGCGTTGAGCACTTTTTGATACGAATACACAAGATTACACACACGATTCACGTTCGACTACTGTGCATTGATTTCTATTTAACCCAGTTTTACGTGATTTTCAAAAAAATTGCCCAATTTTGGACCAAAAAGTACTTACATGGTAATTCATTTATCGCATATTTTTCTTTCAAGAAGCACTTTCATGGGCTTATCACTGAAGCCACTGAAATAAAATAAAAAATCAGGGCACTACAAACATTGGATTAGTTGTCCTTAAAGAAAACTCTCTCCCCAAACACCATCGGGTTGTAAACAATGCCTAAAGCAACCATAGCGTGGAGCACCTGAGCCCAGTTAACCTGTGTCCGAATACAGATTACTCATTACTAAAACAATTCCGCTAAAGTTCTCATGAATCACCGAATAACATGGACTTGATTTGGTGAAGCTGGGGCAATTTTACTGGGGCACCACTTACTGCAGTCTTACTGGCTAGTGAGGGACTTGCCCTTGCCACCTTTTCGGAATACATTTTCTTGTTTCGCTTTTTCTAATCAATATTAGGTTTTAATTTTGTTACTGAAATATGATTTATGTTCATTTGCCTTTTAGCAGTAGTAGTTGAGTGATGAAATCAACAGCTTACCATGCAAGAGGTTCCAGGAAGTACTGTACCCGATTCGTTTCTCGGTGGTAAATGCATATCATTGCTGTTTGTACACGTTTTCGAAAAAGAATTGAATTGGAAGAAGGAGGAAACCAACAAAATTAAGATTTAAAAGTGCAGGGAAAAAAGCAAAATGAACAGTAACCCTGGCCTCTAGTTTCTAAAGATTTAACTTTTGACGTCTGTTTTCAAAATAATAAATTGCCGCAGTAAAATTATTTTGTTTTAAGTATATGCCCTAGTTAGAAAAATTCCAGACTATGCTCAATTTTTCTGGTCCCCAACTGTGTCTACAAACACTCAAATTAGGTTAATTTTCTAATTCTTCCAATTTCCATAAGTTTAAACCATCGGGAATGTGTAATTTTTTGGACGCAGGAAGGTCTAGAAGGCTTTAAGTGCTTCAAATTTAAACTTGAAATTATTCTGTGACCATCTGAGGAACCAGTCTGTTTTGGCATCAAATGAGAAAAAGCAGTATCTGTAACAGTATCTATAGGACCTTTCCCGAGGGAGGAAGGAAATTCTCTTGGGGTACTTCTCTGGGCGGAAATTTTCCAGGGGGGGGGCAATTTTTTGTGGGGGAGACCTTTCCTGGAAACAATTTTTTTAGAAAGAAATCTTTCAAGGGGTAATTCCCCTAGATTCTTAGTAAGTCATAACAAATAACTAACAAGTAGTGTCTGATCAGCACTAGCCTAACCTACAGATATAATATTCTCCTGTATTTTGCAAATGTATTCCTACGAGTACTGATTTCATGTAACAGACAATAAAAAAAAGTTTTCTCACATAATCTTTAACCAACTGAACGGAAGCAAGAGAACGAGGCTGTTCGGAATCTAGTCAGACTGTGGCATAAGAGCAGTATAGTAAAATGAAGTGTGGAGAAGTCAGAATTACTGGAAATTTTGAAAAGGAAATAAGTAATGTAGCACTCCTTTGTCGATTAAAATAATGTCGCATACCAAACAGGTTGGTGACAGTAAACCAGTAAACAAAGGAGTGCAAGCTGCAGGAGAATAATGTATAACTTATGTCCAGAAACTTGTTCTGCCTTTGCCACTGATATTGAACGCAAATGTATTTCAAATATATACAACATAAAAATCTAAAATCATCCAAATAATAAGCTATATCTCACCATATTTGTGCTCACACAATGCTGGAATCCAGCAGCAGATACAGCAGCTTCAGAGTGTGTCTGATCAAAATAATGCACTTTGGAGGTTAGCATTGAAGACAGACATGCAAAACACCACACTTCTTCCATGAAATGTAAAGATACTGCTGCAACTGCTTGGAGGGTTGGTGAATAAGTGACATCTGGGTGTACATACGACAAAACATATAAGATCTTCCTGAGGATCATAACACCTTCAGCATTGAGATAGTATGACATAAAATGTGAATCTTCAATTAAAGGGCATTGTGGAACATTGGTTGGTAAATCGTTACCTGCAAAAGTTAAGTGTTTCATTAATTAGTAAAAATGACCTAATAAATTTCATATCGTACAAAATGACTGATTTTGTTATTGAAAAATACCCAACTTTGTTGTAAGCATGAAAGAGAGTTCATCACACAATCTTTACAATATTATCGTAATTTTTCAATTTCCTTATTTACCAATAAACCTTTACTATTAACTACCATTGAAACAGAATTACTTCCTGCAACAAAGTGTAATTTTAAAGTTAAACATGATCAAAAAAGCAAAATAGCATGCAGTGGGGTTTCAAAGAGAGAGAAAAAGATAACTTCGAACTGTAAAATTCGTAAAAAAAGTCGTCAGTTTTTTCCTCAGTCTTGCAAAGCTATGTTGAAAACATATCGTTCCTATAATATTTCGAGTCTTGGCTTGAAGTGTTCTCCTAGATCTGTAATATTTTCTTTGTAAAGTCAATATTCATTCTTTCACCGTTAGTTAACTTTAAGTTAAAATAACTTTGTAGGCAATCTCTTCCCGTCACTAAGTAACCTCTTTTGTACCCACCCAGTGGCTATTTCTTTATCTTCACATCGTTTTCTTTAGAACGTCTAGTCCGGTGTCTTGTCTCCTTGACAAACCATTGGCGTCCGTATGGGAACGTTAGATATTTAAGTTAAGGTTTTGCTGTTCGTTACTGGTCTTACCATCATCTTGCTGGGTTTTTCGAAGTACTATCGACCATCCTATATTGTACATTAGCTGTGATGTTTCAAAAAAATCATGTTTCAAAGGTTCTCATGTCTTCTTAATGTGTAAAAAGATGTTCGCATATGCTTACAGTGCCTTACAATGCATATGACGTTACGTAATCCACTAAATCAATACAGGAAATAATTGTGTACCATAACACTGCGTTTCCTCAAATTAAAGCTGAAGTCATTTGTGACAATCTTCTTTCAGCCAGAGAAAGGTAAAAGTCATTTGGAATGATAGGGTGGTTGTAACGGGGTTAAGCAGAAAGCAAAATTAAAAGACAAAAAACCTCTTCATATTAGGTCTTGTTTTACTAGTGAAAAAAGCAAATGATTTCACTAACGAAAAATACTCCAATAAACAGTCCTAGTACTCTTTCAATAGTTTGGAATAATATAAACAAAAAAAGTGCAGTTACACATCTGGCAAATAGTATGGATACCAAGAAGGGGCTGAAAATTAAAAAACAGTATCAGGCTTTGAAAATAACGATCGCAATATTTGCATTTAAAAAGTTAAAAGTGAAGAAGCAAAAACTAGAGAAGATCCTGCTGGTTACTGCCACTGATCAGCATAGCCTGACCTCACCCCTACTTAATTGTCCCTTAAGCTGCCTTCACCTTGTCATAATATCAATATTGTGGAGAATATAAAATAACATTTTGAAGACATAAGATCACATTAAATCCTTCATTGGGGCAGCCAAAAAAGTGCTTGCAGTATACAATCATACTGTGTCATAGAAGGCACAAAAACTCATCAAAAACAGCTGTTTCATAATTTATCAACTGTAGCCAATCTCATGTGTATATGTCATATCTATACCAGTTAGCCAACAATGCAACAAATTTCTTTCCATTGAATCACTGCCACAAAACCCCCATCAAGCAAGATTACGAGTCATAGAACAACAAAACACCATCAATGTCAACTGACCATTTACCAGCTTTAATCTATCAAATGCTATCTCTATGATGAAGTATTAGATGCAGTGACCCAAAAAGGATGTGGTGTACTCTTTGTATGCCCTTTTATATCTGAAACAGTTTAGACTTCCCAATGTGTGAGAAGTTGAAATATCTATATGCTACTGAATCATTTCCTTCTCAAACAGGTCTCTCTTTCCATATGTGACAATAAATCCACATTTCACACATACTTTTTCAATGCATTCTCATTAAAGGTGATCCAAATCATTTCAGTAGGTTTATACCCAAACAACACCATTCTCAGTTCACTCCTTTTACCTGACTATATCAAATTCCTGATGCTGCATGTAAACTTACATTTGTGTCTGCCTATCAGTAAAAGTACACTACCAACGATGAGCACAGTTACAATTATTTGTACAACCCCCAAACAGAGGGAACCGCGTACGTTAAACCGAAGAGTAAGAGTAAGTAAGTATTGACAACTTTTGCAACAATTTTTTACTCCTCTGTACTGTATGAAAAAATCATTGCCCTTACCACCTGTAATTGCAAATGAAATAAAAAAACTTAGGTTGGAAAAACAACAAACTTCTATAAAAAAGCCAATTTGAATAAAGAAAGAGTAATTCCAGAGAACTTACCATATTTCTACTACAAAATGAGATTAGCTCGGAAATCGATCATGGTAATATGGTGGCTACGCTATTCATTGATATGTCATTGATACCATCACCCATTAAATCCTCTTATCTAAAATTTGATTATTTGGTATCAGGGAATCTGTGATTAACTGGTTTGCCAATTACCTGCTTATGTCCATTAATTTAAAAATTAACGGACAAAGATCATCACTGAGTCTAATCACATGTTAAGTGCCAGAAGGGTCCACTGTGAGGCCTTTGTTCTATCCAACATATTTTATTGAATATGAAAATGCCTAGTAAATTCAAAAGTAATAACCGTTGCTGACAATACTATGTCCAAGGAAAAGTATTCATAGAAAGTTTCACACATTGATATAAATACTTAGATAAAAAAAGCTTAGATCAATCACTATCATGCACGGCCAACTTTAACTTTGTTTACAAAAAAATACTACCTGAACTTTCTTTCCTTGGGTCAATAAAGTATGTTCTTGTAACAAAAGCTCTTGCAGAAGTTTGGAACAGGGTTTTGCTGTCCTTGCTACAGTGTTACAATAAACCTGAATTTTACAAACACACAACTGAAGAAATTGAATTTGTAAGATGCAGAATTATAAGGATAACCTCTAACCACTAATCACCAATTTTATCAATGAAATAAATAGACATCCAGCTATCCTTGTATGAAAAAATTTAAACTTCAAAACTTGCCCCAAAAATATGAGAAATTTTTGAAATTATGGAAAAACAAGGCAACAACAAGAAATAATGGCTTTTTATTGCAAGTTCCTAAAGTTAGGCTGCAGCAAATAAAATATGGATTTCCCTTAATGGGTGTGAAAATTTACAATGACCTGCCCATTGTGCTTCACCATGCTGACATATGAAAATTAGGAAATTGGTAATAAATTATTTTAATATGTAAATACTAATTGTTTTTATTGATCAGACAAATTTTTATTTTTATTCTATTTTTGTAAATTTGTGTATATACTGTTACAGGCCACATACTAATAGGAGTGTACAAAACACTGAGTTGTTTGGATCCTCTTTAAAGGTGCCTTTTGAATAAACAAATAAATAAATTTCAAAAAAGCAGGCAAAGACCAGTCCAATGGCAGATGCAGCAGGACTGGAATGAAAATCAGCTACAAGAATACTAAACACTCACACCTGAAGAACAAGAAAAACACAACCATCACTATGAATGAAGAGAAACTTTAAGAGGTGAAATACTTCAGTTACTTGGCTCCAAGATTATCAAGAATGGGGGCAGTGAAGTGGAGAACATCCCAAAACCCAACAACACTTATGCATCTCTAAAAATCATCTAAAGATCCAAAATGACTAGCTTGAAGACAAAATTCAGGCTCCTAAAGTGTAATGTACTCATTGTTCTCCTGTATGGGGCTGAAGCTTCATCAGTAATAAACTAAAAGTGTTATTAACTGTTGGGGAGTACTAAACATTTTTGTTTAAAAATCATCTCAAATAAGGAGGTGCACAAGAGGGCCAACACTAAATCCATCAGCCAAGAGATTTGAGCATGATAATGGAGGTGGATCAGGTATGCTTTTCAATTGCCACCAATGTCCATACCAAGAATTGCACTCTAGTGGGCCCTGGTGGCAAAAGGAAGAGGTCTTCCAAAAGAGGTCAGATGGATGACCATGGAGAGGGAGATGAAGAAGCAGGGTGAAAATGAAGCTTCCTGATGAGACATGTGGCAGGCAGACCATAGTCAAGCTATGGTGGTCATCTTATATATCACAACATGCAATGAGGGTTAAACAATTAAGTAAATAAGTAAGAGCATCCATAAAACTGGAATTGCTCTTATGGCTTCCAAAGCAAACAACTAATGACATCAATGTATACATTTCTTTGAGGATAGGTAAAATAAATCTCTACCTACCAAGTTATCTGAGTAATGATCTCCAATATCTGCTAATCATTAGTAGATATAGTGCATGTTTCTCCTCTAGTCTGTCACTAAAAAAACTTGTTAAATAAAGGTCAATAATGTATCAAGCATTTCTAGTTCTATATCCTGGAGCAGCAGCTAAAAAATTTAGGCTTAGTGTTAATTCTGTCTGTTGTATAACACAATTTATAGAAACTGACAAAGGAAGCCTAAAACATTTTTTTGTAAATACCAATAAAAAATATAGCAAAAACATGGTTTTACCTTTTCCAAATAATGTTTCACACATCTCATGATAGAGGTCTGGTGTTCTGGACATAAAAGCACATCCTCCACTAACTTCCTGCCATAAACGTTTTCTTGCAAGGGCTGGAACTCCATGCCTTACAATCCTTTTAAGTCTTCCTGATTTTAGAGATGCTTTCTTTAATCGAAGCCATAAATCTGACTCATCTTGGCAAAGCTCAACTTCATCAGTAGTAAAGTGAAGTTCCTTATTGAAAAGTGGAGTCTCCATCAGACTGGAAACAACAGCTGGAAATACCCATTTTGTAAATACCTCTTCTGACAAAGAATGCACCCTCTTCATACTTGGTTTTTTAGGCTTTATACCTGTATGTTTCATTTCAACATGTTCCATTTTTAAATCATTTGATATTCTGAAGCATAACTACACATCCTTGTTGGAAAAAAAGCAATTACATAAATATTAAAATATTAAAGATGGCACGCCAATCATCACTTACAAAATATCCATAATTGCCAGGAAACCTCATTAAAATTCTCCCCTCAGTAATTTCAGTTTGAATGAGAAAAAGACATGTCTACATTATTAAATAGTCTACATAAATCATGTTACAAATAAGGCAGCATACAGGATAAGGGAAGCTATTGGTGACATCCTTTTAAGCATGGTTAGAGTATGCAAGACAGGAAACTTAAACTACCTCACAAGGCCAATAGGCCTTGCAACGTATAAAGTGTATGCAATTGAAGATGGGTGGCAAAAATGGGAGAGAAATTTCCTGGAGTGGATAAATTTGAGTTTCAATGACCAACAAAGGGGTACAGAGAACAGGGAGCAGCACAGAAACATTGTCAAGAAATTTGTAGTGATCCTCTTTAGAAAACCAAAAATGTTACTTTACACACTAATCAATTAGTAGATGGCTGAAATTGAAGGCCAGCATCAACAGAATTAGAAATAGCATTAAAGAGGTGGAAAATATATATAGTAGACTGAATCAGTGCAAGTGTAAGCTATGTTAAGTCATTTTGTGTGCTTTTAAACTAAACAGCACAGATAACTGGTAAAAAATTGCAAGCATAGAAACCTAGGCCATGAATATGATGATGAGAGTCCTTATGAATATGTCAAATATAAACATCAACAAATAAGTCAGAGCTAGAGGTTTCATATTTAAAACAAGAATATCAGAGTATTATATATTAACAGTATAAAATTTGGAACAATCCCTTCAGGTATTGGTGAGATATATTGACAAAGGCTATGGTGTTTTAGATAAATCTAGTTTACTTTTAAAAAGTCATGGAGGAAGACATATGATATGTGTTGTGCATTTGAAATAGCCTGAGTTTATAAACTGCCTTATCATTGAAAAATGTGTCAAGGGAGTGTTAATTGGTCCTCAGTACATGCACTATCTAAATTCAAATTGTGACAAACAGAGTTGAATGAATTGTTAATGTGTAGAGAAGGAATCAACACTTGTTGTTTACAAATTTTTTTCTGGTTTTCACTCATCATCAGGTAATCTAAAACAAACCACAAAACACTCATGAGATTCAAATATGACAAAAGACATTGTGTACTGAGACTAACAATTAACAGCTAACAAAATGATGATTAGAGGTCTAGAACTTGACTACAACTTAATCT
Source organism: Morbakka virulenta (assembly GCA_003991215.1). Taxonomy (NCBI): domain Eukaryota; kingdom Metazoa; phylum Cnidaria; class Cubozoa; order Carybdeida; family Carukiidae; genus Morbakka; species Morbakka virulenta. Next base: position 4,560,773 of record RDPX01000005.1, on the reverse strand, counting down.
TAAGTTCTCACGACCTCCACTCGTCCTTCGTATTTTTAACTCTTTAACTCCCACATAAGCAAATCTTCTAAAGAATTGTTAATGATCCTTTGGAAGGAAAAACAGGGATGATGAAGATCAACCAGGCACTTGTTTGTGCAGGAGGCCATGCTGAAGGGTTCACTGAAGCTGAAAAGAGTTAAAATCCTAACCTACATCTGAGCACAGCAACTGTGCTCTTAGATGCCTTAGCTTCATATTTAACTCACTCTACCCTTTTCTGTGGTGCTGGAGAAAGAAACTATAACATCAAGCAGGTGAGTGGATAAAAGAAAATGGCTTATGATCTGTGTGTCATGAAGTTTTTTCAACAGTCCACAATTCCAACAGGAGTAGACTTGTTCATTGTTGATAAATGGATTCAGTAACAATGACAGTTGATTAAAAACAAAGGTGCCAAGGTGAATGAATGCCTTGAGCTGATGTGTCAGTATCAAGTATCTAAGCTTCTAGTTCAGGGAATCCACGTTCTTAAGAACTCTAAGAGAAATAGTTATGGAAAACAAAGAAAGCTATCCAATTCAAATCAGAGAAATCCACACAACCTTGAGGGTAAGCCTTCTGGGGGGAGGGGATGGAAGCATAAAGAAGTTGTGGTAGGAAAAAGTCAAAAAGTCAAAGAACAAAAAAAAGTGGCAAAGAAAATGAAAACACAGCAGATAACTAATAGTGTTACAAAGTCTCAAGAGTGATTTTGTTAGGAGTCATGATTTATGAAGTAAATAGTGAAGGTCTATGCCAAATATCTGCCAATTTTCATATTTAAATGCCAAGAAAGCAAATGACTGTAATGGATGGCAAAATAGGCACTGCAGCTGACGTATACTACATTCCAATAAGTTTGTTCATGACACTTGATCTCTCAAAAGAAGATCTTGAAACCCCAACCATAAAAAAAACCAAAGGAAAATGCTTATCTACTTCCATTGATAAGCATTAATAATCATCATTGTGATGGGGTGCTATACTGCAGAATGAATAACCAAACACATTACAATTAGTTCATGGTGCTTGGGCATGAAGCAGTCTCTATCAAAACACATTAAAAATGGCAACAGGCCAGGTTAGCATGAGCACTTTCTATCCTACCCCTTATCCTACCACATAGTCCTCAAGGTGTTTCAGGAGGGAGGCAGTGAAGCCAGGTTAGCCTAATATCTAAACCTCTTGGTGGTACTTCTGATGTTGTTAACTTGAGTGGATGATCTGAAACAGCTTTGTCATTAAAGGATTCTTTTCATTTTTCTGGTACACCAAGGTACCCTCTGGAAAGCTGCTTGTGGTGAAGGTGTGAGCTGTTGATTATTTAACTGGATTGTGGCAAAGCAATGGTGTTATTGTGTCTTTATCAGTTGGTGATCATCTATTGGTAAATTTATCATGGTGGCCCCATAGTTGCCTAGAGAAAAGACTCTGGTGGTCAATGTGGATGTTAAAATGGGGTAATGCAACAGGTAATAAAGCATCCATGACTGTGGGTTGGTCAGGATCCTGTCAAAGAAGGTCCTTCTGAAGTACCAAGGTCAAGTGAAATGCAATGCTTTATAAGAGCCTTGCCCTGGATAATTTTTACAAGGCCAGGTGCAGGATCAATTTGGATGATGGCAGTAGGACCATCAAGTGAGTGTAGTTTAACACAGAGTTTAATTAGGCCATTGTGGTCTGATGTGTGGTCTTCACCTTGAATTGAACAAGAAGCTGTTTAAGATATAACAGCTTCATGGACTACAAAGATCAGCTCCCTATACTGGCAAAGTTTATCTAATGCAAATGAGTGACTGGCAAAGAGTGAAGGGTTGGCAGTAGGTGCTAGTGTCTGTGGCAGTGGAACATTATTAAGGGATTGGGAGATGGTTAGTCAGAGGGGATATTGGATGCTCAAGCCAAGTATTTAATGTGGACTACAAAGCAACTAGCAGTAGGCAAGAATATTGAGAGTCTATTACCATATGAGAATTGACCTTTTAGGTTTGTCTATCACTGAATGCAAGGTTTTCTGCCTGTAAGTATGTACATCTTATGGCAAGACTGGGTGACATGTGTGCTGTATGGACTTAAGTGTTGCAAGGAAGTTGTGATGCTGCCTCAATCTTGAACAGTATTCAGGTGCTTTGTCACTTATTTTTGCATTAAAACAACTAATGATGTGAGATTTGTTGGTTCAGAGGGCATATAATGTAAAACCAATGTCAGGTGACTTAGTGGAGCCATCAGTGACCAGCAAATCCAAACAAGAATGGTAGTACTTTCAGGGGAAATCACTGCCTTCTTGACTGATAGAGCAAGGTATGCAGCTTCTAAGAAATCAAGGATCATTTCCATTAATCCAGAGGCTCTGCTGGAGTGCTGCCTTCACAATAAAGTTCATCAGCTATCTTTGCAGCTACACCTTCCTGTATCATGTTGCCAAGTATACATGATACAAGCTTTTCAACAGCAGGTTTGGAACCAGGGATACCAGAGCACATCTACTTTAAATATGTATCCCTTTAAAGGTTTCACAATGTCACAGTACTTCTTGGATTTTTGCCAAAGGAATATTTTTGGTAGAAGGTTTGAGTCAACTTGGTTTTGATCAAGTACTTCCACTGACCAATGGTTCTCAGAGTTGCACTGATTTCAGGCATTAGTGAAGCTTTGAATATCCTGCAATCTCACCAAGAAATGTAACCACGAGATAACTCATGTGGCCTTACTGACAAGAAAAGAAGAGTTGAGATACTCTGCAACAATGCCAAAATCCTCTGGTTTGCTAAAAACATCAAGTGTTTAAACCCCATCAAACTTTTTGTTGCAACTATTGAACCTTGTACTGGGAGTAATGTGGTATTCTTTCTTTCCATTGTGGTGGTTCAATGTTACCTATGTTCACTGTTACACAAATAGAGCCTAAGTCATCACTGTAACCTTTAACTGCAAATTAAAAGATAGATTGGTATTCCTGCTTAAGGTTGGAGAAACTAGAGTGGATGTCAGCCAGGAGCCGCTGATCCTGGTCAAAGTTGATGAGATGGATTTGGAAGGGTTCTGCTGCCAGGATGGGTATTTCTGGCATGGAAGTGGCAGACTGAAGAATCAAGTAATGACAGGAACCACTTCTGCAAAGTGATCATTTCTCTTTGGACCTGTAGGTAGATCAGTCAGGTTTTGAATCCTGACCTTAATAGCTACTGTTCTGTGGATGGTTGGTGGAGGCCATCTTTGTGTGAACTTTTGTACACCCTATGCTCTATGGCTATGTCAGCTTTGCCAACCTCTTGAGGTACTTCAAGTTCAATGCATTCACTGCGACAGATTATTGCATTTGAGACTTAAACAAAGACTAAAACAAAGACTGTACCATTAAACTACACATGGTGTATGGTTTACTGGTGCAGTCTTTGTTTTGGTAAGTGTAAGTATGGCCAGCATGGGAGCCAATTTCAGATTTGGCAGGTTGAAGAAAAATGTCATTGGCAATCATTAATTGGACACTGGCAAAAACTTTAGAGTCAACGTCTTTCATGGCAAGAGCTTTAAGCAGGAATTTGAAGTCACCAAAGGTAAGCTGAAGCTTAATTTCACCTTTGACTGTGATGTTTTCCCATTAGCCTGGCTAGCCATCTAAAATGCAGACACTGGTCCATCTACCTGTTGTTTCAGTAATCATGTTGACCTCTGCCCCTGAACCAGGAGTTAAAGTGATAGTGTGATGGTTGCAGTAAACAGTAATTATGGGTGGTTTGTTGAATTGTACTCTTTAGGAAGTTGTGGTGACACCAGCCACTGATGGCTGCTGTGTAAGTGTTGGTATCCTCTGGGTCATCATCTGCATCAGGAAAAGCTATGGAGACCACCTTTTCTAAGATCTTTGATAAGATGTGCAATATTGAAATGAGTCTCTAACTGGCTACATCTTTAGCAGTTCCATTTTTGTAAACTAGAACCACTTTAGCTTTTTTCTATATGGTTGAAACAATTGATTTCCTAAGTGGTAATTGGATGATTTGTGTAAGAGGTACCCAGATTTCATTTGCAGCATCTTCGTGCAAACCTAGTGGCAGTTAATCAAGTCTGGTTGTTTTTGTTTTTTTTCTGTTGGTTGATACTTGGTAATGTGAAATTTTGAGCAGCCTTGAATTTTAAAGCATTTCAGTTTTCTTCAAATAAAGTCTACTAATTCAAAACTACTTTCCATTAGGTTGTATACAGCAGACACAAAGAAATCTTCAAGTTTGGAGGCTTTTGCATTGGCAAAATTTAAAGAGCTGGATTGCAATGTGGTATTTTTATTTAGCTAAATGTAAGAGATTTATACAAAAAAATTTATGACACTTGTATGTGTTCCAATCAACCATTGAGTTCAGTTTTCTGGCTTTTATAAAGTTTATCCTATCAATCCATGTGGGGATGGATGTTTTCATCTAACCAGCACTGTGGATTTCCCTTGACTATTTTTATCACCAGTGCCACAAGTCAGTTAAAAATATATTGGAGAATGTTTGTAAACAGAGTCACAGCCTTGTTGACACTCATTTTGTGTAAGACAGGTTGTCAATTAGTTGATTTCAACTCTTCAGTGAGGTTACCATGGCCATAACATGCATAATTATCATGGACTTGTTAATGGGTTTGCATTTTAAGTGATTGCTTCTTGTAATGCAAATTACCATTGTCATGGTCACTTCTTCTGACATGTTTTTGTGTGATATGTATTGTTTCCCAATATTATATTAACCAGAGTCAAAGCACGTTTTGTAACTCTCATGTGAGCATTGATTAATTGCATAAATCCGAAGGTTGTTATCACACCCTCAATTTCAGAATCTTCATTCTTTTTTACATTTACATTTAATTTACATTTACATTTAATTTACATTTAGATCACCCATTACGATAACAAACAACACATGACAGATGTTTCAAAGGTTACCAAACTTATTGAAAAGGCTTGCAAGCAGCCATTGGAGTGCAGACTTTTCGACATTGAGAACATCTGCTTTGGTCCTATGCTACTCTGTTGCAGGGTATTGTTCTCCTGTACGGAACTAAAGTCAACACTGAAAGAAAGTTGACACATCCCTGAAAGAGTGCTTGAGACTAGTCAGCACCTGCATAAAACAACAGATATTCAGCCAGCTTTCTGTGGAATCGAGCATTCAGATATCAGAAGGGGCAAAAACATTCTAGAACTTTGCAAGTGGGCACTAGCAGAAAGTCATATGCTTAACAATGTCCTGAACAATCTGTTGGTGAATAACTCACTGAAAATCAGAATACTGCTGTCCAACTGTATGCACTCACTAGCTATTGATGCAAACAATACAATTTTCCCTAAAAGGTGGGCTGAAGAAGCTTGGAGTAGAAGATGGTAAAGTTATGTAACTGTAGACTAACAGTTTAGTCCGGAAGTGTGGACTAAACCCTCTGGCCATGACGAAAATTATGCAAAATGGTTTGAACTGAATCAAATTTGCCCTGAATATGGTCAATGGTGTTTTGTCCATCAAATTGGTCTATGCTGTTACGTTCTATTCTCAGTATCAGTATCAATTATTTTCAGTATTATATAAATCCAATATACATAATACAGATATATATTAGTCATACCTCATGCAATAACCTGTAACCTGAAACCTGAATAAAAATTACCTCGAAAGCAGTCATCTTGACTCTATGTTTTGTTTGTGTACTACTACCTAGAATGATCATATATAACAGTCATTATGAAAGTAATACATAATATATGCAATAATCTGAACTGGACATGTGGTGAAATTCAAACACTTCAACACATTTTGAATTGCCAAGTGACTGGTTTTCAAGGTGGCTATTGATGAAGACTTTCATACATGGCTTGATGATAGATTATTGGATGATTACGTTTTGTAATTGTTGATCATATGGAGATATATATATATATATATATATATATATCTGAGATGGGAACCTGTTGTTAGTGTAATGCAATGCTCACTGTGCATGCGTAGTTTGAGCACTCTGGCAGGATCCCACAATAACTCTTTAACCTGTGTTTGCTCCAGCAACATGGCCAGAGAGTTATTTCTCAGAAGCTCTGTGCTGCACTGATGAGCCCACAAAGGGCGAAACAGTACTGTCTGCAGATTGAGTATTATGCTCCCTTACAAAAGTTTGGTTGAGCACTCTATCTGAGATGGGAACCTGTTGTTAGCGTAATGCAATACTCACTGCACATGCATAGTTTGAGCACTCTGGCAGTATCCCACAATAACTCTTTTAACCTGTGTTTGCTCCGGCAACATGGCCAGAGAGTTATTTCTCAGAAGCTCTGTGCTGCACTGATGAGCCCACAAAGGGCAAAACAGTACTGTCTGCAGATTGAGTAT
>RDPX01000005.1:4527308-4545605 GCA_003991215.1 Morbakka virulenta | reverse complement strand
ACTATCTCCTGTGACTTACACTGCTTTTTTGCTTTTTCTATTTCCTCATAAAAAGTCTCAACCTCCTCATCTATATGCTCTGATGTTGGAGCATATACCTGAATGATAGATAAATTAAAAGGCTGCCCCTTTAGCTTGACTAACAATACTCTTTCAGAAATAGCCCAGAATCCTATCACACTCTTTGCCCTGTCTTTGTCCAGCACTATTCCAACACCATGCTGATGTTTTTCTCCACATGAGTTGATTACAGTTGTCTCATCACTAACCACTTTTCCTGCTCCTGACCATCTCATTTCACTTATTCCCAAAATGTTTACTTTCAGTCGATCCATTTCTTGCTTTATATTTTTGTAGCTTTCCTTTTTCATACAATGTTCTCACATTCCATGTTCCTATTTTTAGATGTTGTTTTTGACCTCTACACACTTTTTAAACATACAATTTTATATCTTCTGGAGCATTTGCTGCGTTTTAAAACACCATTTCTGACGAGTTATGTTCATAAGGATGTTAAATGTGCAACTGGAAATTTGTGCCTGTCGAATTAAGGTTATTTAAGACAGTGTGGTCACACCTTCCTATGTTCGCAGAATAAGCCTCCAATTTTTACATGAAACAGGAGGCTGATATTTAAATATTTAATTGCCTTTGCACAGTTTGATAGTTTTGACAGTGGTTGAAGTCTTAATGCCAGGATCAATTGAGTGTTCAACATGATATAATTGGGGTAAAAAATGCTGTCTTTAATGAAAGTTAGCTCAAAGTTAGGAAACAATCAAGACTAAAATCAAGAAGGTGTGTTTCTAAAACAAAGAATGGCGTGTTAAAGAGAAGAAATGTACCAGATTATGGAAGGTTAAGTAAACAATGCCAAACTAGGTTGTCAGATGTTTGATAATTGGTGGTTTGCTTGCTTCAGACTGAAGATTGTGCAGATTGTATTGAGGTGGTTGTGAATTAACTTCTGAATTTCAGTTGTAATTACTGTAATCATCTTTCGAAGACAGGCAAACTTTTCATATCGTGAAATTGCGTAAAGGGATTGTTCAAATAGTGTATAACGGCAATGGTGGGGTGGTGAACATTTTCGTGACAGAGCGTTACCATGGTCAAGGGTGAGGGGGGCTCAATAGTGCTAATTTCGAGTTTCATGTGCAGCAAAACCTCTATTGGTATCCGGCAAGTAACAACTCCTTCTCTGACAAGTCATTTACTATGAGTAAGTGCAAATTATCGGAGTGTTGTCGCCTAGTTTAATGTTAACGCATGTCCACTTTGGTATAATTGGTTAAGTTGTGTGGAGAAAGAAAATTAGCTGTGGCAACCTCTGAGCAAGGGGGTATCCGAAAGTAAAAGAAGAGAGGAGGTTAAGTTCTGCTTGTCTGTCTGGAGAATATGACAGGTGAATTTCTTGGGTAAAAAAATAAAGAGCTCGCTTTGTTACACATTTTGTAGAGTCATTCAGTTTACTTTGTAGATCCTGAAGATTCAAGATAGAAGTTTTTACTTTCTTATGTATGTATGTATCAATTTGCCACAAAATAAAAATTTACAATCTTTTTAAAAGCTAAAAATTGATGCTTTACAATGTTAATTAAATACAAATTGTTTTTAGTTTTAACGTCATTTGTCCATAGCAGTTGGGGCTCAGACGGTTTCCTTCAGAGGGGCTTTGTTTTGGTAGTGAGGAATTACTTGGCCGGATTCCCTTCCTGACGCCAACCAATGGCTTTTTCTCGCTTTGGGAATCGAACCCGGAACCTCTTGGTTGCTCTGCAACTCCACTAACCATTAAGCCACGGTTAATTAATACAAATACAAATACAATATCAATTCAAAATGACTGCCTTCAAAAACACTCTTGACTTTAGTGGCAACGATAGGATTAAAAGGTTCGATTAATCTTATTGCCATAATAATTCCTTCGGAGGTGATTTCTCAAACTGGAAAATGTGTCGGGAAATGAAATGAAATGAAATAGATAAACAACCATCACTTTAATAGTGATTTTGCTGAAATTGAATTTTTTAATTGCCAAATTATGGTTTCAAAAGGTGTGAGTTGTACACATTCACATACATATATTCCTCTCTGTATGTTTTGGGAAAGGTTTTCTCTGATATTGTGTTTAAATGCATTAACAGTGTTTGTGGAATTATGTCCGATGCCAAATTACTCCATATTTTTAGCCTGTGGTATTTTAACACGAGGTTTTGGGTCAGCCTTTTCCTCCACATTGGGTACCATTAGGAACATGCATAATTAAAATAAAGTTAAATAAGAGCGTTAAAAAACAACTGAAAAGTGAGTTACCCAGGAAGCTTTGTTTCCGACACAAAAATTTAGCTTCCCGTTGATTTTTCCAAGCATTAAGTAGCTATTGACTTACCAGAGATTTTCATCTAGAATACATCCAAGGAGTGTTGTTTGACTTCTACACTAGCCATCCTAACGTTCAGATTTTTTAGTTTTTTACATTTTTTTTTTCTGAAAAGAATGGGTTAGATTTTGTCTTCGCCCAAAAGTGAACACTGAGTTTGTTTTCTGCAAACCAATTGCAAAGAGAGTTGAAGTGTCTATTTTAGTTGGTCTCTGTTTGGTCAATACCTTTGTGTCTAAAGAATAAGGAGGAATCGTCTGCATGCAAAAGAAGGTCAAAGTCAACAGTACGAACCATATCATTTACATAGAGGAGGAATATGATAAGACCAAGAATTGAACCCCGTGGTACCCTACATGACAAATTACTAGACTTTGAAAGCTCCTTCTCAATGTTGATTCTGAATGATGGATCCCGAAGTTAGGATTTAAACCATATGATGATTGGGTCACTAAAGCCAAGGCATATCATTTTATCCAGTAAAATTTTGAGGTCAATCATGTCAAATGCTTTTTGTAGATCGATTAAAATTATGGCTTTAAACATATCAGCTTCAAATCCTTGTTGGATCTTATCGCTGAAATAGATTAAGCAAGTATTTGTCGATTAAAATTATGGCTTTAAACATATCAGCTTCAAATCCTTGTTGGATCTTATCGCTGAAATTNCATATCATTTACATAGAGGAGGAATATGATAAGACCAAGAATTGAACCCCGTGGTACCCTACATGACAAATTACTAGACTTTGAAAGCTCCTTCTCAATGTTGATTCTGAATGATGGATCCCGAAGTTAGGATTTAAACCATATGATGATTGGGTCACTAAAGCCAAGGCATATCATTTTACCCAGTAAAATTTTGAGGTCAATCATGTCAAATGCTTTTTGTAGATCGATTAAAATTATGGCTTTAAACATATCAGCTTCAAATCCTTGTTGGATCTTATCGCTGAAATAGATTAAGCAAGTATTTGTTGAGTGATGTACACGAAAGCCGGATTGGTATTTATATAATATTTTCTCATCAAAAAGGTACTATTTTACTTTGCCCATGAATAATCTTTTTAACAATTTAGTGAGTTGTGGAAGCAGAAAATAGGTCAATAGTTTTTTGATTCACCTCTTTTACCTTTTCAAAAAAGCGGTTTTATCTTTTCTTGTTTGCACCCAGGGAAGCCATAATTCAGTTTCTGACTCTGCTAAAACAATTACACCAACTTTAAGAAATTTCCCCGCAATACTATCAAGTCCTGTTGCTTTTAAAGGGTTTATTTCTTTTAAGAGATTTAGGATATTTTCAAGAGAAGTAAAGGTAAGTGAGAAAGTTTGGAATGGTTAAGTTGTTTGTAGTACCTATGAACATTGTCTAGGTTGGAGGGGACCAATGAGCTTTTTAGTGAGATCAGAGACTAGATTTGAAAAAATCTCTAAAAATTTCGGCATTGGTTTTATTATCAGATTTGGCAAAAGACCTAAAAATAAGAAAACAAAGGCCTGGGCAGCAGTACGAAAACTAGACATCGTCTGGAGATCATTACTACTATGCTAGCAGAAAATCAATTTTTTTCGCGACACAATTGAAAGTATACTGCTCTATGGATTAGAGACATGGATCCTGAAAAGAAAATTAGAAAAGTAAGTAAATGGTTGCTGCACTTGTATGCTTCGATACATTAAGAACATCAATTGGAAGCAACATGTTACAAACAAAGCATTATACGGAAGCCTACCCAAAGTTACCGATACCATGAGAGTACGCCGACTACGCCTCATATGACACTGCTTCAGAAGTGCAGAACCTGCAGCATTCACTGTGCTGTGAAAACCGCGCCATGCTTACAGAAATGTCGACCGACTTACACTGGACTATGCTACCCTGCTCCAGAAAGGCACAGGTCTTGCAATACCCGATCTCCAGAAATCGGTGAAGAACAGACTTGTGGAGAATGCCGATTGTGAATTCGGGCGTGCCCGATTGATGATGATGATGAATGTACATATAATAATATGTATGAGGAAATCATTCCTAACAGCCATTAAATTATATCATATACATTATGTATAATGGTTTCTCTCCTCGAACTGTTTCGGGCTTCTTCAAAAAAGTTTATTTTCTCCCTTATTTTCATTTTCTGTGTTTCTGTACCTTAAAAATGCATGGGGTTAGTCTCCTTAGTGAGTTTTTGTACTTCGCTAACTGAATTTGAAAAATTTATGTATTAATTCATTTGGATCATAATTATGATTCAGATTAAATTCCTAATAATATCAATTTAACTTCTTAATTATTAAATATAATTATTTATAATAAAGCAAGCTGGAATCTGAGGGTTTTATTACCAAAATGGCTGAGGTGCAAAAACAAACCTTTTGTCTCCACTTTGCTTGTAACATCGCATCCACTCAAGATATGTGGTTTTATTGATCCTGTGTGCTTGTCTCCACCAAGTTGTTTTCAATCGTGTGAATGTGAAAGTTTCTACTACCAAATTTTATTAAAAACTGGAACCAAAGTGTCTTGGGTCCAAGCTCGTGGAATATCTGGTGATAAGCAAGTTGTAGATGACAACGTAAGTGTCACTAGATAGGGCAAAAACCCATTTTACTTTTACCTGACAGCTTTGGCAATGCAAGGGATAATTCTGGAATCCTAGTCTTCTATTGAAAAACACAGTTCTGGATCCTCTGTTGCTACTCCTGCCACAATACGTTCACCACGTTGTGCACCACAAGTATCAATTACATAGCCACTGGGAATTAAATCCATTTGGTTCTGTTGGGACCTTTTTAGGTAGGGCAGTCTTGAAATGGCTAGGGATTGAGGCTTGTTACTGGCTGAGGACCAAAACGACTTCATGTCGACAGGGTTGACTGAATCAAGTCCCAATTCAACGATGTCAATGGGTATCGTGTCAGATCGGTTTGCTCTCTCTGATTCCTTGATGAAGTTTTGCAAGTAACTGTCACATGCAACAAGTATTTAGTTAAAACTACCAGAGTACATTATCATGGACCATGAAGCCTCTGAGGCCTCGTTTATGCTCTTATTAAGGTGAAAAGGAATTTTTCTGATCACTGACATAAAGTCTACAACCACATCAGTTTTTAAGTCAATGTTAGAATCCATTGTATCGTCTCCCACTTGAGTACTTTCCAAGGGTTTTAATATTTCGTGTTTCTTGGCCCTTGCCAGTCCAATTTGATCAAACAACGGTAAGTCTTGTTATGTCACACTTCAGAATTTCTCTTCAAGACAAACTTCTTGATCGTTCAATGTTAATCTCTTTTGTGCTTTTCCCAAACTTCTCAAGGATGACCTGTCAACTTCATGCTTGTTTGCAAATGGCACTTCTTTTTTGCGAAAACTGTGGTATAGTGACTATCGTATCAGTTTCTTTTCCTTCTTCAGTAAACGCCCCTCGCCGAAATTTGAGTAAATCCTTTCACCATTCTCGAAGAATGACAGTATTTCCTCTGATTTTCCAAGGGGTAAAACTTGCTTTGTAATAAAGCAAGTCACAAGGACAAGGGCCGGTAGCTCAGCTGATAAAGCCATGTGGCCATGATAGCCAATGAAACTGGTTCAATTCTAGTTTGGTGCACACGTTTTTCAGTTTTCTACAATTGCAAATCCTCTCCATTTTTATTGTATTAAATTATTTATTCTATATTTGTAAAATTTGTACTCTGTACAAAAAAGACGTAAAACAAAGCAAGGACTTTCACAAGCAATGTCTTCGTAGAATTTGCAAGACCGCAAACAGGACACGAACAACATGCAGCTGTGAAAAATACCAAGCATTACAATCCCTTTGATGAGTCTTGGCTGTACTGGGTTTAGTATGTTGTTCGTATGGACCACATTAGCATTCAATCGGCATCTCAGTAAAGCCTAGTGTCGCATAGGGCACAAAGGAAGGTACAAAGATATACTTAAACATAATCCGAAGGCCTACATAATATATTTCAACGATTGGGCTACAAATGTAAAACGAATGGACTCAGCCGCTCTTTTGTATATCAACTTTACTTACTTACATACTTATGCCCGTAGCCCACAGATAAGCATAGGCCATCGACGAACATTTGCAATCGCACTCTGTTTTAGGCTTCTCTTGGTACTTCAGTCCAGTTTGTGCTGTCTCAGTTCTGCCTCGGTATCTCGCCTCCAGCTGTTACGTGGTCGCCTTCTCTTCCTTTTCCCCTGTGGGTTCCAGGTTAAGGCCTGTCGTGTGAGGTTGGATGATGGTTTTCTCAACAAGTGCCCTATCCAGCGCCACTTTCTTCTGAGGATTTGCCTGACCACCGTCTCTTCTCCCACTCTTTCCCATAAGTCTTCACTCCCGAATTTATCCGTCCATCGTATTTTGTATATTCTTCTCAGACGTGTTGAGAAATGTCTGTATCTTCAGCAGAATTGCCTTTGTTGTGCGCCATGTCTGGTAGCCATATAGCAGAACAGACTTCACGTTCGAATTGAAGATGCTGATCTTGGTTTTAATGCTAACTTCTTTTAAAGACCATGTATTTTTCAGCATGATGAAGGCTCTCCTTGCCTTGCGGATTCTGGCAGTGGCATCCTGGTCTGTGCCTCCCCGTTGGTCCACTATGCTTCCTAAGTATACAAAGGACTCCACCCCCCTTATGGAATCTCCTGCTACCGTGACTGGGATGTTGTTGTCAGTGTTGATCTTTATTAATTCAGTTTTCGTCTTGTTGATGTTGAGCCCTATCTTTGCTGATGTGGTCTCAAGGCGGTCTCAAGGTGGTCTTGTCCTGCATTCGGTTTCGGTTGTGTGACAAGAGCGCCAGATCGTCAGCAAAGTCAAGATCTTCTAATTAGGTCCAGAGTGTTCACTGTATCCCGTTTTTCTTTCCCATTGTTGTGGTCTTCATTACCCAGTCGATGACAAGCAGGAAGTGAAATAGGGGCAGTAGCAAACCTTGCCTGACCCCGGTTTCATCTCGAAGCTGTCTAACATTTGTCCTGCATGTACGACCCTGCAACTCATGTCTTTGTAGGTGGATCGTATCAGTGAGATCATTTTCTCAGGAACTCCGTAGTGCCTTAGTAACTTCCAGTGTCTCTCTGTCCACACTGTCGAACGCCTTCTCATAGTCTATGAAGTTTTTGTACAGAGGTGAGTTCCATTCTAGTGACTGTTCTACTTTGATACGTAAACTAGCGATCTGGTCCACACAAGATCTATTCTCACGAAAGCCTGCCTGTTGGTCTCAGAGCTTAGCATCTAGCGCCTTTTTCATTTTCACTATTGAGATTCTGGTGAGGACCTTCCCTGGCACTGAGAGAAGCATGATACCCCGATAGTTGTTACAATCCCTGAAGTCACCCTTCTTTGGCAGCTTGATGACGTAGACTTCCTTCCATTTTGCTGGTACCTTCTCCTTATCCTAGATCTTACTGAAGAGACTGTGTAATATTTGCACAGCAGTCTCAATGTTAGCTTTGATAGCCTCTGTTATTATTGCGTCTGTCTGTCTGATCTCCCTTTTAAGGGCTTTTCACAGTTGACAGAAAGTTCTTTCTCTGCTGGTGGAATGTCTGGTGGTTCCTCTGGGTGGAGCGGTTCAGCAGCTCCCTGAAATGCTCTGCCCATCGTTGGAGTTGTTCTTCTGTGGTTGTCAGCGAGTTTCCGTTTTTATCCTTAACAGGCCTGTCTGTCTGTTGGTACTTGCCAGCTAGCCTCTTAGAGACTAAGTTCAACTCTTTAATATTTCCCTGTCCTACCGCTTCTTCTGCTTGTCTAGCTAGATCCTCAACATAGTCTCGCTTATCCTTCTTTAAGCTTCTCTTCATCTCCTTGTTTGTCTCAGTGTATTCCTTCTGCGCTTTTGCCTTTGTTGCTCTCGTTCGACTCATATTCACTGCAGCCTTTTTTTCTTTTCTCACTTCCAGTTTTCGGATTGTTTCTGCGGCGATCCACTCTTTGTGCTGTGTTTTCTTCTATCCGAGAACCTCCTTGTCGGGAAAACCCCGACAAGGAGGTTCTATTCTATTGTTTTCACACTGATTATCCTTTTGAATAATTTTCATGTATGAGTCACTGGTATCTACGGTGGGTGTATTTTCCGCCTCATTAGAATATGCAACATATAAGTTACTGATTGGTCTAAGTATTCCTGAAAAATTGTTGTAATTGGTCAGTATTTTTGTAGAATTTCATATTTCCTTGTTGTGTGATGAGTAAGACTTATTATGTAGAAGAAAACTTTTGTAAAAATTGTTAGTCACGAGTCAGAGGATTTCATGAGATAAGGCATTAAAATTAAATCTGCAGTCCTTTTATGTGTTTATACTGTACTTTGTTTAAAGCTAAGAATCTAGCGAATTGAAGTTGAATTTGACAACACTTCTCACATATATTTATCCATAGTTTCTTACTGTACTCCCATTGTGTCTCTATAATTGTATCTTTGTCCTCTATCAGATCTTGTAATGCCTGAAACTGTTAATTAGGCGGACTTTGGCTTCTTGAGTGTTCTTACGTCTGAGCAATCAAAAATTATATTTTGTTTGTGTGTTGCTTTTACTTTTGTGTTTCTTTAGACATAGTCTCAATGTCGTTACTAAAAGATGATGGTCTGAGGATACGTCGGCGCCTCTCAACACCCGTACATCTGGCATTGATCTTCTAAATCTGATTTTCAGTCACATGATCCGGTGAGACCCAAGTGGCTTTGTGGATGCGTTTGTGTGGAAAAATACTTCCTCCAAATAAATGAAAATGGAGAGAGATTTGCAGTGGTCTGCAAATCTATCTCCATTTTCATTTATTTGTCCTAATCCCTGTGTCCCCATGGTACTCTAATGTGTCGATCCTCTCTTGGCATTGGATCCCCTATCAGGACTGTTAAGTCCTTGCCTCATTTCTTGTCTATCACTGCCTATAACTGATGGTAAAACTCATCTTTCTTCTCCTCATCCACATCATTTGTTAGTGCATAACATTGTATTATGTTTAGTCTGATATTGTTTCCCTGCTGGTGGACTGGGCTGTAATGATACGGAAGTTTACAGGTTCCGATCTGATAAGAGCACAATGTGCGTCCTGTGCCAGCATCAGGGCCACACCTTCAGTGTGAGGGGGCTCCTTCCTCTGTGCTCCCCGAGTACAGTATCCGCTCTCCTGATGTAAGTCTCACCAGTCCTGTCTGTAGCCACCATATTTTACTCGGGCCCCACTCTCCGATATTATACCTTTTCATTTCTCTTGCTACCTGAAAAGATCTTCCTGTTTCGTAGTCCTGATGTTCCAAGTGGCTATTCTAGTTTTTGCCTTTGGTGTTAGAAGGGAAATCGGCCTCGAAGGTTCTACTTGGCTTTCACTGCGATGCGTCATGTGTCTCTGAGATTGAGTCCCTTCTTCCCTTTGGCGAATGTGTTGGATTGTTTTCGTCGATGCTTCTGTAGCTTTGGTGTTTTTACCGGGTGGGGGTGCTGACCCCACGCCCAACCTTCCTCCTTTATTCGGGATTAGGACCGGCTGTGTTATCCAAAAATTTCACAGGCGGAGTTTTGTAGATCAACTGCTAATGAACAAAAAGGCAATGTAAGGAAACCCGCACTTTGTCCTCTGAATATAAAGAGATATAGGAGGCCTGTTAGATAGGCAAATGTTGCTGTGGTTACCCCGGCACATGGATGTGACGATTGTAATATGGGATATTTATTTCACGCCGGATTTTTCTCACACCAGAAGAAACATTAATTCAAGACATTTGTACATCGTAACAAACGACTAAAATCATCGCAAATACACGAGGTATTCGTATTTGACTTTATACAATATAATTTGCAGTAACTCGATTACAACATGATAATACATCATAAAAATTGTTGGTCCGCAAAACACAAATTTCAGTAATTAAGAGGCAACTACGCTGTACATCCCTTATTCTAAACATGGATATGACTGACGTCTACAGCAAATGAACAGTTTATTGCTTATTGGTTTGGATGCGTACAGGTCGCAACAAAATACGAATTTGACAAATTCCGCGTTCCATCTTCCAGTCTTCTCCAGTCTAGATGTTAACTGCAGTCCCTCCTAACTCGATACCAATTTGTAGATTTATTGTTCCACTGGAATTGACAATTCCTCATCTTATAATGACATATTGTGTTTCGGGTTCCAGATACTGCACCCAAAACCTCCGACCACGGGTGATCTCGCAGGTCAAATATCAGGTCAAGTGCATATTAATGGTGGAATGTTCCTCCAATCTGAACAATCTGAATGTGCAGTGGGCTACGAGGAATTGTGATTTTCGCGCATTCACTGCTGTCGACTGTATTTTTGTTGGAATCTTTTACAAGAATCTCCAATGTAACATAGATCCATAAAAGACATTTGCTTTCTATGAAACATTCAGAATAACCCTGAATTCTGCAATTCCTTTCTAAATTAGACACTTGTCAGCAACATTTGCTTTCGTGCAGGTATTTTATAACCATTTTATGTAGGTAAAGACTTATTACAACTTAATCAGGTAGGAAACATCTACTTATGATCTGCTCCTCCAGCCGCATAAAGTAGGTTGGCTTGTGCAAATTGGAGGGCAAGGACGTTGCAGGATTTCGACGTAAAAGCATCCATAAAATCACACTGGATTCCTTTGACGTCTGGATTTGGCTCGTGCATGGGTTCTCCGGATTTAAAGTTCCAAACTTCTATCACCCCATCGATTCCCGCAGAAGCTAAGAATGTCCCACTTTTACTAAAAGCTAGGCTATAAATAATGTCGTTCCGTCCATTTAGTTCTTGAATAAGCTTGCCTGAACCAAGGTCCCAAATCATAATTCGTGAGCAATCTCCAGCTGAGACAAGGTACTTGCCATCCATACTGAAAGCCAAACAGTAAGTCGACCCCTAAAACAAGTGAAAAAAACCCAAGTGATATATAAAGACTACAATTGAACAGAAAGAAAAAAGCAATAAAACTCTAATAAACCTTCAATTTTGTCTTCCATCTTAGCACAGCTCTGAGCACCGCTCTAAATTTACCCAGTGTCAACTAGCAGCGAACTGATAATATTATCATGATATTTAAATGGCCAGTTAATGATCTAAAGACAGCGTGATGATTACATTTCTTCCAACAGGGCCCCTAAATGATGGATATAGGAATAGAATTTTGATATCAAGTTTAGCTACGAATACATTGGCTAGACCACTGGGTACCAAACCGCAGTTTTCCCTTGAACGCACCATAGCACCCTGCTGGGGTTAGAGCAAATATTGGGATGGACGGTGGCTAGCAACCCACTGGGATTTCAAAAAAAAAACGAGAAGAAGCGGATGTGTTTGTTGAGAGAGGATGGGGCATTTATTACATGTTTCGACGTGCCATCGTGCCATGCGATCTCCGGCCTAATAATTACACTAAGAAAACAAACGAAAGCTAATTCGCCTTAAAGTTCAATATGTGTGTCAACAAATGGATGCCAATATCACAGGGAGATTGACGCCAAAAATAGGTTTGAAGCATCGAAAAATGTGTTAAAAGCCGAGTGAAAACAGTCCGGAGAGTACTACCAAAGAACGGTACAAGTGAATAGCCAATGATGCTATTCAGGAAATGACAAGGAGTAGGATTATTCTTTGCGGAAAAGTTTAAGATACTGAATTCTTGAACAGGAATAAAAATCCAAATGCAGAAATGCAAAAGGTGGCTTAGTAAAATAACTTGAAATAAAAATCAAAGGCAGTAGAATGTAAAATGCATTGTGCTTTCAGCTTTTTCAGTCACAATACCATGATTAATACTCAGGGTCAAATGGATGAGCGGGTAGTAACGTAAGACTTAAGGAAGGTGCAAGGTAGTGTCATTTGTTGAAGACCCTTGGACTAGAGATAACACCTCTATTGTTAGTACGCTAAGAAAAAGTGCTAACGAAACAATAAGACAGATGCAAAGTGGCCTTTACATGTGCTTTATAGATTATACCAAAACATTCGATAACGCACAACGTCAAGCACAACATAAAAATGATGTATTTGCTTAAAACATTAGATAGTGGCGGGAAGGGCATACAGCTTATCCGAAAGCCAGTGTTATACGATCAGGATGGGGGGGCCTGCGTACGTGTAGAAAGTGAGCTTACCATATACGCAAAGGTCGAATGATTTTGGACAAGAGTGTTCAACTTTACAGTGAAAATGTTTTTGAACAGTTGGTTGGTCTATAGAATATTGTTTCAGGTGGGGAAGATATCAAGAATTACGCTATCATGATGGTACCATATAAATTGTAAAACTGCAGGAAAAGTTTCAAGTTCTCCTAGACAAAGTAGTTCAAGAACTCCAGAGGACAGGCCGGTCTATACACTCTTAAAACAATGAATGCATGAGGATTAGCAAGAAAGGAACTTCGAATGGATGCGCAGGGAGAGAGACAAAGTGAGAGAAAGAGGGAAAGAGAGAGAGAAAGAGAGAGAGAGAGAGAGAGAGAGAGAGAGAGAGAGAGAGAGAGAGAGAGAGAGAGAGAGAGAGAGAGAGAGAGAGAGAGAGAGAGAGAGAGAGAGAGAGAGAGAGAGAGAGAGAGAGAGAGAGAGAGACACACACACACACACAGAGAGATAGAGAGACTGTCTGACAGAGACAGAAACATACAGACACAGAGAAATTGTCTTGCATAGATGGGTTGGAAATAATTGAATTAACAAATGCAAAAACATATTACCTCTCTTGAAATGCTTGAAATAATAACTTATGACTTACTTGCTGCCCAACTAAAACACGAACGAACTGCCCCGACTGCAAATCCCAAAGTCTGCAAGTTTTATCATAGGACCCAGATGCGATGTAGTTTCCATTTTGATGAAAAGTAACACTCTAAGAAAAAATGATAAAAACAAAATAGTAATTAATCTGAGAACTGCAACAAAAATAACTTACTTTTTTTTTTTTTTAGTTTTAACGTCATTTTTCCCCAGCAATTGGGGCTCAGACGGTGCCCTTTACAGGGACTTTGATTTGGCAGTGAGGAATTTTTTGGCCGGATGCCCCTTCCTGACGCCAACCAATGGCTTTTTCTTTTCGCAAAGTTCTAAATTCCCCTCGACAGCTCGGGGAATCGAACCCGGAACTCTTGGTTACTGTGCAGTGCACTAACCATTAAGCCAAGGCTCCTCTAACAAAAATAACTTACTAAAATGGACTAATCAGCACCAGCAACTGTGGAATAGCAAATGGCCCAGAAAATTATTATTGTGACAGCAATAAAATGCGCTAAGAAACTATAATTCCCCTACGGTTGTTGTAAAACATTTTATTAAAACAGTTTAAAGCTTACAAAGAAAATATAACTGGCAAAATGTAAAGAAATAAACAAAGTTGTTTGCCTCAAAACTTGGTATGAACCCAAATCAAAATATCAACACTATCGGTGGATAAAAGAGAAAAATATGTGATAGCCTGCTATACATGAAGCAACTGAATCAAAATTATATATAAATATATGAATATGTACAAATATATACATACATGTAATGAAACTGTTTATCTATCTTTATTTATTTATCAGATGCCATGCTGTACACACACAGAGCATTCATACATGGCAAAACTCAAACATTTGTTTATACGTTTTAATTGTGAACTAAATCCAAATATGACAAATATTGTAATTGTTATGAGAAAACTTACGTCTACAGATCCACTATGTCCAACAAAAATTCTTAAAGGATATACATATTCTGTTGACCAAAGTCGGATAGTTCTATCTTGCGATGCTGTTGCAAAGTAGGTGCCGCTAGAATTTGCATTCGCACTCCAGACTGGTAAATTGTGGCCTCGGTACTCACATAGAGACGTTTGGTGCTGCAAACTCCACAGTCGTACTGTAAAACAAGACATTGTCATTTGTATTAAAACGTCAAGTGATGGAAAGAAGGGAAAGCATTGAAACAGATCAACGAGTTTTGTTTATTCTATTGAGTAACAGCGGCTTGTTTCTGTTATCTACGATCACTATTGATCTGTGGACTAAACTTCTCTTTTCTCGACGACAGTAGTGTTGGTGTATCGAGGGAAAGAGACTAGTAAAAACCCCATATTCTCCCATAGCTATTTTCATTTAATCAACAGGGGGGCGGCAGTACCAAAAGTAAATTGACTTTACATGCTAGCAAAATATGCAAGAGGTACCTTGTTCCACCTGGACAATAATGAAATGGTCAGTCAGAGTCCAGGAAATGAATGTGCTATCACTTTAAAACAAAGGCACTCTCAAGTGATTTAGATTAGCTTCTTTCCATCCTAATGTTAAAAGCTTATAGCTCCTTTGAAATTTTAGGGGGGCCTACAACATATAATTAAAAAAAAATAAATTAATATATATATACGAAGTATTTGGTTCTGCAAAACTGGATTCGAATTGAGGATATGATAGAAAATGTCCGGGATTTACGGTAACAAAAATGTGGGCCCTTTGATATAAAAACGTCAATAGAAACTTTAAGTTGAAAGCTCGCACAAAAGATAATGACAAAGGCAAAAATATTAAACTGGCATCACCGTCTCACTTTCTAAATGGGAACTAAGGAAACTCCTCTCCAAAAGTCCATGACAATTATGAAGCATTATAAAACTCGTCTGTTAGCTTAACAACTTAAAAAGGCTTTCTTAGTTACACACTGTACTTCAAAAGATTAATGGCAAAGTGCACTTCCTTGCCTGAATAAAATCCAAGAAGTAGACAAGGAAGTCTTCATGGAAAGATCTGGAACTTACATTTTCTAACACAACGGAAATCATGTACGGTGTCCATTTACTAAATATGGGGCGTCTCCAAATGCCTCTATTAATAAACGCTGGCAAAGACTAAACAAAGCATTTCTGTCACAAAAATCTCAGCATGTTTCTGCAGCTCAGCTTAAAACGTCGGTATTTTTAGTATTTTTTTCATATTTAACCTATTTTTCCAGGATCTAAAACGACAGATATAATGGCAAACCCAACCGAAATATGGTACCACATTGATGGTTGTTGCAAAGAAACTCTAGGGTTACAAGCAAAAAAGCAAATATTGAAACATTTCGGAGATTCCCATTAAAAGTAAATAGTAGTTTAATGACATTTTTCATTTTTCAAACCGTACGAAACCATTTGAAGTGAAAAACAATTTGTGTATTCATTTTGAAAAAAAAAATGTTGACTATATTTTTAAAAAAATTAAAAATTCAATGTTCTAACAACTGTAAAATTTTACATGATAGAAGAAAAATGGTCTCAAAAACATGTCATGGTGGGGGAAACAAAAAATGGAAATGTATTGTTTATTGTTATAGTAACTTTCGTGCACTGAAAACAAATGCAGATCTTTTAATATAACTTTTATATCTGAATGTCATAATGAGGAATTGTCATTTTTTCATCGTTGTCTTCTGGATGGCGCTACCTTTCCTCGTGTAACTCATTCTCAGCAATAACGATTCTGTTCCTTTTTTTGTTTACACGTACACTGAAATAAGATGTGATAATCCCCGTCTGCTCAAATGGTTTTCAGGTGGGTTCTTTGGAAGATGATCACTGTAATTTTGTCAGTAAAGTTTAACAATAAATGGTGCGCCAGGTTAGCTACCACGGAAAAGAGTGTAAAATTTCAGTACATTCCAGAACATTTTCCAGTACACATTCTTCAGTACAAGTCAGTTGGCAAATTCTAGAATGTTTCAGTACATTTACTCATATCATAAAAAAAATTTGCACTGGTTCTATGACTTGCCTCTACTTATTTTATTGAAGTAATTTGAAAATCCAAGTACATTTTCACTTCAGTACATTCCAGTACCAGTAGCCAATCTGGGCACTGTACCTCAGAAGTTTCACTTCTAAAGTAAGTTATTGACACTGTTATAGCCAATATTTTTCGATTTGAACAAACAGGTGCATCTTCTCTCAAATCATATTTTTAAATCCGAAGCCTCGACTGCAGCTTTAAATTGATGGCAACGAAATTTCAAAAACTTAAGATCAGCAACTTGTGCATACCATTGATAGGTACCGTACTGAAGTGCGGTTTTGTATAAAGAACTGTTTGTTGCTTGATCTGTTTCCATAAGATTATTTAAGTCTCCGTTACTGCGGACGCGAGCCCTCTGCTCCCAATAACGATTTCGGAGAATTCTAATGTCCTTTCCGTCTATATCCAGACTTTGCAGAAAGTCCATCAAGGCATCGTGTTTGACTCTATCAAACGCCTTTTGTATAATCTAGAAAGCATAGGAAGATGTCTTGTTTAGCCTCGATAGCTCGTTCACTTAATATTCTCATCATTAAGATTGCGTTTCTAGTTCCTGTATCCTTCATGAAACTACACTGCTCTTCACTGATTTCTGGTGTAATCTTGGACCGGGCTCTCATCATTAGTATTCTGAGGATCAACTTAGTCACATGACTCATTAGACTTATGGTCCTGTGAAGTTCGCATTCTGTCGCGCCTGGTTTCTTTGTTAGGGTGATAAAAACTGATTTTGTGAGATCATCTGGTATCACTCCACTGTCATAGATGTCATTAACCAGTTCTGTTAGCTTTTGTATGTCGATGTTTCCGGCTGCAACCAGGAGCTCGGTAGTGATATTGTCTGGACTTGGTGCTTTATCGTATTTCATCTTTCTTAAGGCTGCTTCTACTTCTGACTTGAGAATTGGTGGTCCGTCAATAGATTTCCTGATTTCTGGCAGGCTTCCTCTATTATCGTGAAAGAGATTCTGGATGTATTCGTTCCATCTCTCTAGAGTCTTGTCTTTCTCTAAGATAACTGTTCCATCCTTTGTTTTGATACATCCTGAGGACGAACAACGCTTTTTTCTCAGGATATCATCAATGTTCTTGTAGATTGTTTGAGTGTTTTCATTGAAGTCAGATTGTGCTTTTTCGCATAGCCTGTTGAGCCCTTCTTCCTTAGCCTCTCTGCATCTTCGCATTATATCTCTATTAAGTCTTCTGTAATCTTGCGTCTCTCTTCCATGAGGTTCAGTATGTCATCTTTCATCCATTTCTGTCGCTTCTTCTTCTTGATTTTCGGCAGCTTCTCATTGGCTGTGTTAACTAGTACATCTTTGAATGTGTCCCACTTCGGACATCCTGTATTTTGCAGCACTTGGAATCGGTTGTTGACTGCGATTTCGTAAGAACTTCTAAGTTCATGGTTTGTTCTGAGGAGCTAATACTGAAGTTTGGTTGCATGATTCGGTTTACCCTGCACGCTTACATCTAATCTTCAGTTTACATAGCACTGGAATGTGGTCACTACCGCAATCAGCTCCTGGGTAGGCTCTACAAATGGTAATAGCATTTCGAAACCTTTTATTGATAGTAATATAGTCAATCTGATTTTTCACATTGTTTCCTGGGCTTCTCCATGTCTATAACCTTCTTGGGTGTTGCTGGAACATGGTGTTCGCGATAAATTGACCATTTTCTTTGCACCACCGAACTAACCGATGTCCTCTCTCGTTCTGTTCACCAAATCCGTGTTGACCAACTGTCATCCCATCTGACTGATTTCCAACTTTGGCATTGAAGTCTCCCATGATGATAATAATTTCCTGGGATTTGCAGAGCTTCTTGGCTGCTTCTAGATCATCATAAAACTTGTCAATTTCTTCTTCTGGACTCGTTGTAGTAGGCGCGTAAACTTGTATTATTGAGAATTTGAAAGGGTTTCCATCCATCTTCATAAGCAGGACTCGACTAGAAATTGGGTACCAACCACTAACGCTGGATGCTACATTTGAATCGAGAATGAAGGCTACTCCTTGCTCGTGCTTCTCTCCTCCTGAGTATATGACTCTGTATCCATCTGAAAGAATCTCATTACTGCCTGTCCATCTTGTTTCACACACTCCCTTACGTTTACTTTTTAACGTTTCATCTCTTGCTTCA
>RDPX01000005.1:4515407-4526737 GCA_003991215.1 Morbakka virulenta | reverse complement strand
TGTCAATTTCTTCTTCGGGACTCGTTGTAGTAGGCGCGTAAACTTGTATTATTGAGAATTTGAAAGGGTTTCCATCCATCTTCATAAGCAGGACTCGACTAGAAATTGGGTACCAACCACTAACGCTGGATGCTACATTTGAATCGAGAATGAAGGCTACTCCTTGCTCGTGCTTCTCTCCTCCTGAGTATATGACTCTGTATCCATCTGAAAGAATCTCATTACTGCCTGTCCATCTTGTTTCACACACTCCCTTAACGTTTACTTTTTAACGTTTCATCTCTTGCTTCAACTTATCTAGTTGTCCACATTGCAGTAAGGTTCTTACGTTCCATGTGCCTAAGACTATTCCTCGTTTGTTGCTGACAGACTTCTGATGACGACCCGGGCTCACCTGTCGTACATGTGCATTCGTGCCGGGCGAAGGATTGCTATGAACTGCAATCCTATTAACGCCCTTTGTTGAATTTCGTTGGGATTGGAGAACCATGATTGTGCTGGGCAAAATTAAGACAGTGGTTTGCCGTTGCCTTCTGTCTTCTCAGTTTCATGCTCATAATGGTAGTTGCGCCTAGCCGTTGTCTGAATGTCCAGATCTTCCGCCTAGATGCTTGTCTTCCCGAGCCGTTGATCATATGTATGATTTGTCCGCCTTGAGTACACATCCGTCACCCTGCTGCCTATGACTTCACCGTACCCTGGCCCGGGAGGCATAACAGGTGCTACACCTTGCCCAAGGGTGGCCTGAAACTATGCATTGTCGGGTAGGATCGTTTATTTCCTAAGACCTCAGGGTCAGCATTTTAGTAACAACTCAGGTAGCTAACAAATTTTTTCTTGTCTGCAGGATGTGTTACTGACCTAACAATAGCCTCTACATCTCACAGAAGACAGTGCTCAAGTGATCCAAATATATATTGCTACATCTTTGGGAGCTTTACTTTGAAGAATCAGAGGTGCAACATTACTGACTTTGTTAAGGGTGTGTATTTGGCTTACTTCAAAGTACCACTTGGAGACCAAGACAAGCATTGGGTTCCTCACAAAGTGTGCAAAACCTGTGTTGAGACCTTGATATCATGGTCTCAAGGAAAATGCAAAACTCAAGGTTGGAGTGCCTATGGTTTGGAGAGAACCAAGCAATCATTTAGATAACTGCTATTTCTGCCTTGTCAATGTAAAAGGTTTCAATAAGAAAACAATCAATATTTGCAGTACCCAAGTATCCCTTCAGCTATTCGACCAGTTGCCCACAGTGAAGAAATTCCTCTACCAATATTTCCTGAGCTTCCTGTACCAATATTTACTGAGCTTTCAAAAATTGAAGACACATCTCTGCTTACATTCTTCTAGTGATGAAGAAGACACTACAGATATTTTTCAGCCCTGTGATGAAGATAGTGACAAACCGATTCTGTTTACTCAGCAGGCTTTGAATGATTTGGTTAGAGATCTTTATTTACCAAAAGAGTCTGCTGAACTGTTGGCTTCAAGACTGCAAGTGAATCGAATGTTGAAACCCGACACAAGTGTCTCATTTTATCGCAACAGGGAAGCAGAACTGCAGAAGTACTTCCATTCAGATGGCCACCTTGTCCAGCTTGTCTATTGTACTGACGTACAAGCGTTACTTCTCTTTATGAAGCTTCCAGCTTATGATTCAAGGGATTGGAGGCTTTTTATTGACAGTTCCAAAAGAAGTTTGAAGTGTATTCTGTTACATAATAGAAACAAGTATGGCTCGGTACCAATAGGTCATTCTGTAAAACTTAAGGAAGAATATAACTACATCAAGATTGTCCTAGAGAGGTTGCAATATCATGTTCATGGGTGGGTAATTTGTGTGGATTTAAAAATGGTTAACTAAACACAAAATAGCGCTGTTTCCTGTGTTACTGGGACTGTAGAGCTACAGCAAAGCATTTGGTGAAGAATAAATGGCCTCAGCAACAGAGTTTAGCATCTGGCGATAAAAATGTCATCAATGATCCTCTAGTGGATAGGAAGAACATTGTCTTTCCTCCTTTGCACATAAAACTTGCATTGATGAAACAGTTCGTCAAAGCTCTTGATCACCGTCGTGAATGTTTCAGCTATATATGTTCAACTTTTTTTAAAAAGCCGGTATATTTGATGGACCCCACGTTAGAACATTTATGAGAGATTCACGCTTTATCACATCCATGAATGAGACAGAAGGAAGAGCTTGGAACGCATTTTGTGATGTGGTGCAGAATTTTCTAGGAAAAAGAAAGCAGAGAACTATGACGAGAATGTAGAAGAACCACTAATAATCCTGCGCGATCTTGGATGTAGAATGAGTATGAAGATCCACTATTTACACAGCCATCTGGACAATTTTCCGGAGAATCTTGGGGATGTGAGTGAGGAACAAGGGGAGCGTTTTCACCAGGACATTAAAACAATGGAAGAAACGGTATCAAGGCCTTTAGGAACTGTTTCTGTTCAGGGGTCTAGGTTTTGTGTGTCAGTTTAGCACCTTTGACCCGATGTCACCTGCACATTCTTGCACTTCTATGTTGAGATGTGGACGAAGGCTTTGGGAACTGAACACCTTCACTAACTCACTCATGCCTCCAAGTAGTCGGTCAGCACGCGCCGGCGGGCATACCCTAGTACCTCCCCTCCCCTGCTGTAGAGAAAAGTCACTCTCCCGGCGCTCCATGAGACTATGAATACATGTTGCGGCAGAAGCGTGTGAGAACTGGAAGGTATATAATTTCCTGACAGCATCGGTGGACTCTCATCGTTACGGCGTGCACGTGATGCTATGTAATGCAATGGCCAGGTACAATGTGGAGTAAATCACTTTAATAATCCAGTGGAAGGCAAAACAATCTACCACTGTCATAACTGCCTTGACAACCATGGTTATATGAGTACCATGACCATGAGTACAATCAAAGTACTCATGTTAAAGCTGTACAAGGGGCCCAGAGGAATCCTCAGGGTGTCTCAGCCGACAGGGATCAGCATGCGCGGTATCAGGCGCTATCCGACCGTCATCAAGCTACTGTCCGCCACAACAGAACTAGTTTAAGAATCGGTACGTGGAATGTACGTAACCAAGAATCTTCTAAGAGAAAGGAGCATTTTAATGTTAACATCATGGGTGTGAGCGAGATGCGATTATACGATGGTGATTATACGGTAATATACTAGGGTGGTAATAAACACCTGCACGTAGTTGGTATTGTGGTTGACAAGACAACATCCAAGTCTATTGCAAGTTATCAAACATTATCAGATCGCGTACTGCTGGTAAAGTTTCATGCGAAACCGTTTAATTTGTCAGTAATTCAGGTTTATTTTCCGACGTCAACGGCAAGTGCTGCTGAGATGGAGAAGTTCCATGAAAGTTTAGATGAAGCGAAAGGATAATGCAAAAACAACGAAATCATTGTCGTTACGGGTGACCTCAATGCAAAAGTGGGAGCTGATTGTGAATCGTTTGTGGTTAGTCCTTATGGTGTGGACACGAGAAATGAGCAGGGTGATAACTGGGTGAAACGGTGCATGACGCACGATCAGTGTATTATGAATACATGGTTCAAGAAACACCCAAGGAGACTGTGGACGTGGCTCAGTCCAGATGGTCACACCAAGAATCAAGTCGACTACTTCACAGTGAACAAGCGCTTCCGTAGCTCTATCAATGACTAGGACTTATCCAGGTGCTGACTGTGAAACGGATCACAGGTTGATAGTAGCAGACATGAAAGTCAAAATGAAAAGTGTGATTAGGATGAAAGTGTCACCTAAACTAGATTGTGATATTCTGTATAATGATCAACAATTGCAGCAACAGTGTAAGATAGTTGTCCAGAATAAATTTAATGCACTCACGAATTTGGATAACGATGATGATGTAAAATCGGATATGTGGGTTAACTTTAAGTCTTGTTTTACAGTAGCAGCTTGTGACGCTATTACTTGGCGTCGTTGTAAACACCAAAAGTGGATGACCGATGGGATCTTGAATCTTATGGATCAGAGACGTATGACGAAAGGAAAAGATCCGCAGACGTACAAAGATCTGAATAAGCAGATAACAGAAATGTGTAAACATGCCAGAGTAAAATGGTGGAATGACCAATGTGTAGAGCTTGAATGTGTACCTTCTACAGCTCACAACAAAGTCAAGAAGCTGATCACAAGTGAGAAGGGGTGCACCAATTCGAAAGGGCAAGGGTGGTCCTGACATCACAAAAGTGGAAGTAGAGAAAGCGATAAAACCAATGAAGCGTGGCAAAGCTGTTGGTCCTGATAACATCGCAGTGGAGATGTTAAAAGCGTTGGATGATCTTGGCATAGAGAAGGTTACAGAAATAGCTAACAACATCTACCATTCTGGTGAGATACCATCTGAACTCACGAAATCTGTGTTTATTGCATTGCCTAAAAAGCCAGGAGCTACTGAATGCCAACTCCATAGAACTATCAGTTTGATGAGTCACGTAACTAAAATGATCCTGCATGTTTTATTAGGTAGAGTAAAGACATCCATCAGGCTTAAGATATCCATAACCCAGTGTGGATATGTAAAAGACAAGGAAACACGAAACGCGGTCTTTACGTTACCGGTACTAGCAGAGAAGACATTGGCTAAACACCAAAATCTATATGTATGCGAAAATCTAATGGACATGTTAGAGCAACTTGATGTGAAAGGAAAAGATCTAAGGTTATTAAGAAATTTAAACTGGAATCAACCTCCAGCAAGTTGCGTGATATCACCGGATCTGTTTAACCTATATAGCGAGAACATCTTTAGACAACTTGATGATGAGATTGGTATTGTTATTGATGGTATAGTTGTAAACAACCTTCGATATGCAGACGACGCTGTTTTAATTGCAACATCAGAAAATGAGATTCAGAGATAACTAGACATTGTTGTTAGAGAGAGTGATTGACAGGGTTTAAGTCTAAATGCGAAGAAAACAATGAGTATGGTGATTACGAAGGAACCGGTCATACCAGTCTGCTGCATTACTATTAATGGTCAAGTCATAGAACAAGTAGATCAATTTTGCTATCTTGGATTTAAAATTACATCAAATGGCCGATCGACGCATGACATTAACTGTAGGATTACACAAGGAAACAAGGCATTCATCAAGTTGGACAATGTGGTTGAAAAGTAAGCAAGTTTCATGGATCACTAGGTATAGGATTTTGAAATCACATGTTTGGTCAGTTATGTTATATGGCTGCGAATCACGATCTTTGTTATAGTGTTCAAAACGCAAATTGAGAAACGCAGAAACATGGTGCATTCGTCGTACGATGGATATAGTGTGGTCAGATCGGATTTCTAATGAGAAAGTGTGGCGGAGGGCGTCTGTTTATGATACTAAACCTGATCTCTTTCAGACAGCAATAAACAGACAGTTAAAATTCATAGGACATATTGTGAGAAGTGTTGGTTTAGAAAACACTATTTTAACAGGGGACCGTATCCCTATACAGTCAAATAATAAAACACAAGGAAGACCTAGATATTCATTAATGGATAACTTGAAGCGGTGGCTGAAGAAGGACAGCAGAGAACCTTTCATCAACACGGGTGATCAGAGACTGTAAAAAGCCACGATCGCTGACGCTGCACCCCATGATGATGATCTGTTCAACAAATTAAGCAGCAAAATCAATTTTTTTTCTTTGGATTAAACATAATTTTAAAAAAGTGTCATTGTATCACTAAATGCATTGGCACTCTAAAGAAAATTTTGTGGGAAATTGATGTGGGAAAAATGTGTAGCTTTTTAAAGATTTTTATTGGGCTGGTATAAAGCAGAACCGTTTCATTGTCCCCAACACAAGTACCCTCCCCATCTAAATTACTTTTGTTCTTGTAGAAGACCATTTTAGTTCAGTTTAATTGTTTGAAAAGTTATACGGATATTAACATGAATAAGCGTTATAATTGTTAACATTTTATCAATGGTAAACTTTCCAAACCCAACACATCTTGGCATGAACACCATATCTTGTAAATATGTTAAGCAATTAAAGCGGATGAGTTATTTGACCCAGAACCACCTTGGGTAGCATGGAATATGGACCAGTTACCCCCAAAAATACTTAATTGGTATTTTGTCACTTTCCAAAAATGTAGAGACTAAAATCACTTTGTGTTTCCTGGGAAAAATCCTTTTTTTTTTGTGCCTTAAATGTGCTTTATTTACTATAATGATTGACGTAACTTTCTGTTCCATTTATCAAATACAAGGCTTTTTTACAGTGTATTACCTCAATATATCTGTAATGTCTTGGTATTATTCATTATTTATGTCACGTATTTCATTCATTATGTCATCTACCTATAAGGTGCTGGCTTTTGTGTTTTTAATGTGAAATAATTTTTTCAGAGAGACAGTTCTCAATTATTAAAATTGCTATTCTACATAACATACCTGACGTATCCTCTGATGATGAAAGGATTGTATTTCCATCATTCAGAAAATCTGTTGAATATACTGGCCCTTCGTGACCTCTTAAGCAAATGTAATCAGTAGTGATTTCTTGGCTAGCTTCCTCTGCAAAACCAAATATGAGGCATTAAAACAAAAAAGCATTTTACCACTGCAATTAACAGAAAATCAGTTAGTAAATTCAAAGAACTGTACCTGAATACCTTTTCCACTAAGAACCCAGAAGATGATAACATCTAGGATACACTCTTATCGATAATTCATGGTACAAAATATGAATATCACAGGTGCAATCATCACATTCAAGTTGGAAGAAAGCTTATTCTCTGTCACTAGATTGGGTCAAGACCACAAAATGAGAAAATAAAAGTCAAGTGGTATTTTATTAATGAGGAAAGCAAAGAGGATTGAAGACAGCTTGCCACTTTTGTGACTGGTTATCTAAGAAAAAAACACATAAAACCTGTTTTGTCTACAAAGTGGAGTCAATGAAAATTGGCTTTGGATAGTTTTCAATACTCCTAAGTGGATGGCAGATCTAGCTCAGTTGATTATCCCTTACTTTTTGATTGCAGAATTTTCACCGCATTCAATTTTTGTACATTCCTTTCAGTGATGCCTTTTTCAGTGATCCTTAAATAAAATTGATTCTGTAAACAAAATGAATGGCACAAGTAAAAGATAAAAAAATTAAGATTCTTGGGCCTGTCAAAGATAGTGACTCCAATGCTAAAATTGAGCACAAAATTCGAAACCCTTTTTTCTAATATTGAAAACGAAAAACAAGCTACCATTGAAAATATATGGTAAGAATAGGTCACATTGGTTTGAAAAAATGTAATTCAAAGGTAGCAGGAAGTATTTTGCCAAAGCTGTGGTCAAACATATTGCAAAAGCTATTTCAGTTCTTCCAAAATATGTGGTGAATGAGTAAGTTAAGTGGAAAATGATGAAACATGGATGAATTATCAAGTCCATCAGGGACGACTGCTGCAAAGAATCTGAACAAAGACGATATTATTATTATTTCCCTTCTTTCAGGACCAGTCCCTCTACAAAAAGGGAAGGAGCTCTATAAGTTTTAAGTGTTTAATGTAAAGGCATCAGATTCATATGTGAAATGGCTGTGTGGTAGAAGAGCAGTGCCCACAATCATGTCGAAGTTTGACTATCTGTACTGTTGCTCAGTGGGAAAACAGAACAGGCTGGAGAAAGCTGATCCGGTGTGGCAAACCCTTACGGGATATAGTCAAAAGACAAAGAAGAAGAGTGTGGCTTAGTGTGATAAGTGTGAATAAAAATATCAAGCAGAATATGTAAGAATCACAAGTTATAGTTTACATGATGAACAACACCTTGGTTCATAAAGGTATTATGCGATAAAAATGTTTGCGGCATTCAAAAATCTTAGGCCATTGCATGACATCATAAACATAAGGCCCCTTTTTAACCGATTTGCTTTGAAGAATTATTGTAAATTTGTCTCTGCCATTTCTCAAGTACCCATGCTTTCTTTACAAGAGTATTTTTCCAATATGTGGAAATAACCAAAAAGCTCTAACAAACTACTATCTAGCTCTATCTAACTACTATCCAATCACTATAATTGAATTAATCTTAAATATGGTACTACTTAAGGTTGATAAGCTTTTCCTCCAACAACAAGACCTGACAAAAAATTATTGAATAACTCACAAACAAAGGATAAAGGAAAATGGCTTTTCAATATGTACAAAAATCTATGAAAAAGCAAATCAAGCCTTTCATATAGAGTGCGCCTGATGTTGTTTTAATGTATTAAGCTATTTTACTAATAAACTAAATGAAGTCAAGATTGTTAAATCAAGTTTTTTAACTAAAAATGGGGAGAAAAAAGTCACAATTGCTCTACAAATTCCAAAATCCTAATAATATCTCAAATGGACAAACATTTTGTTCAGTGTGTTTTTTTCTTTGTCTAAACAAGAAATCAATAATGGAGGGCATCCATCAGGCAATTTGATATAGAATAAAACAAAACAAAAACTGAACACTAACATTTTCCAGACTTTAAGATTTAAAATTCAAGGAAAACTATTGAGATCTTATAGAGAATATTTTGACATCTTTATCGTGTCATCATCAGCTATAAAATTATATCACAACACAGCAATCCTATATTAACAAAGTCTGTTCCCATGAAAACCAAAAAAATTAAAGAAACTGCATAGAAAAGTGCAATCGTTTCAAGAAAATAATTGCAGCTCCTTAGCGGCCTTCAAACCCTTGTTTATCGATGGAGAAAAACGCTTGATACAAACTGCTTCCAAAAATGACAATTGACACCAATTACTATTAGTGTTAACAATAGAATAATGAAGAAAAACCACGTTTTTAATGTGTTTTTTACTTCTATCTTATGTGGCGTGTCTTATGATGGTAGACTGAATAGACTAATGCAATCTTAAACAATTGACACTGTGACAAGTGCATAAACATAGGCTGATTGTTACAAGTCCTGTGTTCAATTAAACATAACTGCGAACACCGATCCATTTTTCCAATGTATTCTTCACCAAACAAAATATTATCAATTTCCTAATATGCTTCTTAAGTGGATGTGCTTACAAGGAATTTTCGAGAAAAGAAAAGGAAAAACAAATTCATTCAAGAATTTAACAGCATTAATGACATGACCATGACATGACAGATGGCAAAAATTTCTACATCTCAAATCTTTTAACACAAATTAAACCTTTTTGTCTACAGAGCCTTTCCACCTGATTTTCAAACCATGCAAAGGAGAATTCATATAAAATATGGTTTTAATTTTTAGTAAACTCTTTACTGAGGTTGAAAATAATCAACATTTTTAATTATATGTTTGAAACATTTCTTATTGCAACAAAATTCTAGGGTTCACTGGATGTTTTTGTAATTAGCAATAATCCATTATTTGCTTACTATTATCTGTGTCCTCCTGGTATTACATATTTGTCTGCATGCATTTAAAGTGCAAAATAATAGTAATTTATCAATTTATCTTATTGTCTTAATGAGACTCTACAACTGAAATAGTTTTACTACAAGAATATCTTTACCAGTTTGAACTGTGAACAATGGAACAGACCAGAACACAAATAGTGTATTCTTAACCACAAAAATGTCTGCAGTTAAATTATAAAGAACTGTGATACATACTGTGGAGTGAAGAACTCTTAGGCTTAACTATCTGAAGTTTCTTGGAAGTCAAAC
Organism: Morbakka virulenta; assembly: GCA_003991215.1. Taxonomy (NCBI): domain Eukaryota; kingdom Metazoa; phylum Cnidaria; class Cubozoa; order Carybdeida; family Carukiidae; genus Morbakka; species Morbakka virulenta. The sequence goes on along the minus strand of RDPX01000005.1, from coordinate 4,517,045 downwards.
TCCATATTCGTATTGATGAATCTTCAAACCCTCCACAAAGAATGTGGCTATTTGGTGAAAACTTCAGGGAGTTTACCCTGTGGTGAATATAAATAAAGTGACTCGCAATCAATTACCTGTTCAAATACTTTCAAATAATATCACAGAAATAATTACTGTCAAAAAACCAACATATTCATTGATTAACAGCTCAAAAATTGATAAAAGTCTCTAGTATATTATTGCATCATATGTAATAAAAGCTGAAGTTCTTAACCTGTAAAAAATCATAAATGGATAAAAAAGAACAAACTAGCTTTGGTATAATGCCCTTATTGTCCAAAACAGTTATAACATATCTTTATACACACACACACACAAACATATATATATACATATATATATACATATATATATATATATATATATATATAAAAGTAAACAAACCAACGAAAATAATAGAGTTCTTCTGCTACCATATACAGTGCTCGATGGAAATCCAGAGCTAACAAACAAGGTAAAAGAGAAAACTCAAAACTTGTGTGTAGAACTTAAAGTTTCATGACTTATACTCATCAGCTGTACTGGTTAAAAACATTACAAAAAGCACATGTGTATATATATATATATATATATATATATGACAGAATACATGACATGTCGTACAACCAATCAGATGGTGGACTCTTTACTTATCATCATCATCATCATCACCTTATTCGGTTTAATGTCCATTTTACCCGCTACAATGGACGCTTTCTTGAAATCGACTTCCAACTAATCCTATCCTTCACCAGGTCTCTGCTCATACCTTTTTGTTTGAGGTCCAACCTTATCACTTCCTCCCATGTTTTCTTTGGTCTTCCTCTGCCAGTAGTTCCTGTCACCTTGATTGTTCTGCATCTACTTGGCCAAGCATTCTTGTTCATTCTCTCCACATGACCAAACCAACAAAGCCTCTTATTCTGCATACAGCTGCCAATACTGTCCAGATTCAATCTCCTTCTGAGTTTATTAGAACTGAGCCTGTCCTTCAGACTTATGTTGCACATCATTCTCATGTCATTCTGCTCCATCTTCAGCTTTCACTGGCCAAGTTTCACTGCCATACGTCATTGTGCTACGTACACCTGCCTGGTAGACTCTACCTTTGTTAGGTAATGGCAGAGCTCTGCTGGTTACCAATGGCATCAGCTCCCTGAACTTATTCCATTCACTGTTAACCCTTGCTGTTACACTTGCACCAGCTCCTCCCTCAGCTCCAAGGGTATCACCAAGGTAGCAAAACGTCTGGACAACTTCAATTTCCTCACCCTCCAAATGCACTTTCCATAGATCTAAGTCACAGCTTGCCTCTCCTTCTATGCACCTCTTGCAGCTAAAACAGTTACTTTCTGTCAGTTTGCCCTTTATTCCACTGCACCGTTTATGTACCCAGTGCTTCCAAGTACCACAATAGATTCCCATAGACTGAACAGGGAAACTTTCCTTTCTCCAATGGCTTTTCTATATTTTGACCACTGACCATCACTTTTGTCTTTCCCATGTTCACTCTCAAACCTTTGCCTTCCAAACCCTTCTTCCAGGTCTCTAACTTAGCAAGTAGACCATCCAATGTCTCACTGGAGAGAACCAAGTCATCTGCATATAGCAATTCCT
>RDPX01000005.1:4484238-4503754 GCA_003991215.1 Morbakka virulenta | reverse complement strand
CTCTCTCTCTCTCTCTCTCTCTCTCTCTCTCTCTCTCTCTCTCTCTCTCTCTCTCAAGGTGTCATATCCATTCCAGACATCATGATTATTGTTCTCCACAGAGTCTTACCTTTCACCATAAGTAGCAGATCTCCAACTTTTACCTTTAACTTCTCACTTGCTGATATACACTTTTCAATATGGTGCTTGAGACTTTCCAAGTATGTTAATCTTTATCTTATTCTGCTTCTTTTGCCTTCAATACAACCTGTAAGGGTTTCTCTAGTCCTTCCTTCCTCATAAACCTTTCTGCCTTTCATGGATTGCTTTTATCAGCCAACTTTCTGCTCCAGCTTTCCTCAAAACTTCCTCATTCATTTGATGATTTACCCATGATTCATTTGATCATCCACCCAAAAAATCTTTTCACCGTAAAGGTTGAATAAGTCAGATGAAAATACACAACCCTGTCTTACTCCTCTCTTAATCTTAATGTAATCACTCATCTCATTATCTACTCTCATACAAGCAGTTTGATCCCAGTATAGATTTTGTATGTCATAAATTGGTCACATCCAGGTCTAATCCCTCAAGATTGATGAATAGCTTTTCATGTTGCACCCTATCAAATGCTTTAGTGTAATCAATAAAACAAACATAGAGATCTCTTTGTGATTGCTCTTTCTATTGCTCTTTCTGACAGCATCTGTACCATAAAGATAGCATTTCTGGTACCAGTATCCTCCATGAATCCACACTGCTCTTTACCTATCTCTTGTCTGATTTTTCCATGGCCTCTACACAATGATCGTCAAAATCAGCTTGACTACATGACTCATAAAACTAACAGTTCAATGCAACTTACTATTGCAGCAGGTTTCTTAGGCAAAGCATTGACTTACTAAGATCTTCATGTATTTCATCACTATCATACACTTTATTTATCAGCTCTATCAACCTCTCAATTCCAAATTCTTCTAATGATGTTAACATTTCTGTAACAATTTCATCAGGTCCTGCAGCTTTGTTCCTCTTCATTTTGCTATGTGTTGCCTCCACTTCTGAATCCAAGAATAGTAAGCCCATCCATATTCTTTTGTATTGAGGTTTTCTCTCCTTTGTCATCTTGGAACATGTCAATGTTATACACACACTCCATTGTTCTAGCACTTTTTTCTTTTCCATTATAACACTCCCATCTTTAAATTTTATACACCCAGATGATGTACAAGATTTATGACCACTGATCTCTTTGATCTTCTTAGACATCTCTGCTGGATCTCTATGTTTACACTGCTCAATTTTCTCACATTTTGCATTTAACCATTTTCCCTTTGCCAGATTACAATTGACCCTGATTGCCTGATCAATTGCTTTATATTCTGAACTTGCTCTATTAGGAGTCTACTGCCCCCCTTTCATCAAATCCATTATATCTTTTGTTATCTGTTTATTCTTTGATTGTTTTTCTTTTGGGGGGAATACTTTCTTTGCTACTGTTACCACTGACTCTTTAAATTTTTTCTTGCTTGAACCCTCACCTTCATCTTCCAGAGCCTCAAACCAGTTTTTGACAGCCACATTAAATTCTTTCCTTATGTCGGCATCTTCCATCAATGCTGCATAGCATAGTTTTGGTGTACTTGTTGGCCTTCTTAACTTCTTTAGCTTCACCTTTATCTTACAAAACACTGGTATATAGTCACTCCCACAGTCAGCACTACAATATGCTTTACTGTGCTGGACTGAATTCTAAAAACTTTTATTTATTGTGATATAGTCAATCTGATTCTTTATATCACCTCCTGAAATTTTCCATGCCCACAATCTTACTGAACAAATCTTTCTCCTCTTTCATTCTGTTCTCCCAGTCCATGTTTCCCTTGCACATTACCATCCTGTTCACATCCCACTTTTGCATTCAAGTCACCCACTAAGATCATAACCTCTTGTGACTTGCATTGGCATCTAGCCTGTTCAACTGTTTCATAAAATTTCATCTTCTTCACTCTCTGATGTTGGTGCACAATCGACAATGATAGATATACTGAATAGCTTTCCTTGCAACTTCACCAACAATACTCTGTCAGATATCTGCCAGTAACCTAGAAGACACCTTGCACTTTCCTTATCTGGTATAAGTCCAACCCCTCTCTCGTGCTTTTCACCTCCTGAATATTTCACATGATATTTGTTATATTTATACGTTAGGTTCAATCAATACATCAAAAACGAGCAGCGAACTAAATGACATTTTTTATTGGAATGGCAAAACTGACATGCACAGACATAACAAACCAAACCCATTACAAACAATACCGAATCAAATTATACAATAACAATCGGTCTCAATGTCATGTAAAATACTCAAACACTACACTTTTCCCCTCTTTAAAATGCTTAACAGGATATCTATTGTATATTTTCAAACCAAACTATCAATAAATCAAAATTGAACTTAATATTACTTCCTGGTAATAATATTGTCAATGTCCTTAAAAATCAAAACTAACACAACTAAATTGTTCATATAGACTCAATTAGTCTCTTCGGTCCTTTAAGTTCACGTCTTGGATAACGCATTTCTACTACTTTGGGTGTAATCTGAGTAGTAGTCACTTTTGGTTTACAAGTAGGTGTTTCAACATGATCTGTGCACTCATTTGTACTATTACTCGCATTCACTGAATCCATAACAGATGGTAAAGCTATAGGTTCAGGTGTTTGTTGCACTACGGTTACATCACTTATATTTGGTTCTTTAACAATATCAGGTTCATTCGACATAGATTCAGGATGACATGGTCGAATTTGATCTATGTGTCTTTTCCATTGCATATCTCCAACTTGAATTCTATAAGTAACTGGACCTAGTTTTCGAATAACAAGTCCACGAACCCATATTGGTTTTCTAGTTTTTGTACGATAATCATGTACCATTACAATGTCACCAATTTCAACATTTCGACTTTTGTTGACATCATATTGCATACGCTGTCTAACAGACTGTTCCAGATTTGGTCGAATCAAATCTAGACGTGTTCTAAGCTTTCGTCCTAGGAACAATTCAGCGGGAGTAACTTTTGTAAGAGTATGTGGTGTCGTACGATACGACAGAAGAAATGAAGCCAACTTTTGGTTCAATGTGCCACTTTCATTTTGCAAATTTTTCATTCCAGTTTTAAAAGTTCTAACCGCACGCTCGGCTTCTCCATTTGAACTTGGATGATAAGGTGCAGATTTGATATGACGGACACCATTGTTCTTGAGAAACAATTCAAATTCAGCAGCAGTAAATTGAGGTCCATTGTCTGAGATGACTTCTTTCGGAAGACCATATGATGAAAACATGTAACGAAGTGCATTTATTGTACTTTCAGCACTTGTCGAAGACATACGCACAACATCCAACCATTTCGAATGAGCATCAATCACCATCAAGAACATTTTGTTTAAGAAAGGTCCTGCATAATCAATATGCACTCTCTCCCAAGGTTTGTTTGGCCATAGCCATGGGTTTGAACGTGATTGAGGCAAATTTGGAAGTTGCTTTCTACATCCATCACACTTTAAAACTTTGTTCTCAATATCCAAATCCAAGTTTGGCCACCACACATAAAGTCTAGCTAAAGCTTTCATCCGAACAATTCCTGGATGATTTGTGTGTAACTCCTCTAATATTTTATCGCGATAACGATCAGGAATAATTACACGGATACCACGAAGCAGACATCCTTCTTCCACAGTCAATTCATCATGAACACGACTAAAAGCAAGTAACTCCTGTTCCAATGTATCATTAGGCCATCCGTTTTGAACAAAATGTATTACACGTGACAAAACTATATCGTGTAAAGTTGCCTTTGCAATCTGAGAACTGGTAATTGGTAATTTATTTAACTGTAATTTATTCACTTGCATAGCTTCTTGGTCAATATCTTCATTATCAATCATGCTGATTGGAAAACGTGATAATGTGTCAGCATTTCCATTTCGAGAAGTAGAACGATATCTAATGTCAAATTGGTATGAAGATAATTGTATAGCCCATCTCTGTAATCTTGATGTAGCTAATACTGGCACACCTCTCTTTGGTCCCAATATCATAGTAAGAGGTTTATGATCAGTTAATAATGTAAAACGTCGACCATACAAGTATTGATGAAATTTACGCACACCATATATAATTGCCAGAGCTTCCTTCTCGATCTGTGAATAGTTACATTCTGAAGAATTTAAAGTTCGAGATGCGTAGGCAATTGGTCGATCATCACCATCAATATTGTGAGAAATAACTGCTCCAAGACCATATGCGGATGCATCAACTGCTAGTGTAACCTCCTTTTTGGGATCATAATGAATCAGCACTTTAGAAGAAACAAGTAACTCTTTAATTCGAACACATGCATTGTGACAATCTTCTGACCAATCCCAAGTTGTTTTATCCTTTAACAACATAGTAAGTGGTTGAACCACCGTAGACATGTCAGGAATAAACTTTCTGTAGTAATTTACAATTCCAAGCCAAGATTGTAACTCTTTTTTGTTCTGTGGTTCTTTCAGTCCAACAATAGCTTCAATTTTACGCGGTGATGGTTGAATTCCATCCTTATTTACCACAAAAGCAAAATATTCAACCTCTTCTTTCATGAAATAACATTTGGCTTTATTTAATTTGATTCCATAATCATTCAAACGTTTTAAAGTAGCATTAAGATTTTGTTGATGTTCAGCATCGTTACGTCCAGTGACAAGGACATCATCAAGGATACAACCAACACCATCCAATCCTTGTAATACAGTTTCCATGGTATGTTGGAACACTGCAGGAGCAGATGCAATGCCAAACGGAAGTCTTGTATATTGGTACAAGCCAAGGTGAGTGTTAATAGTAACATATTTCCTAGATTCCTCATCAAGTAGTACTTGATTATAAGCCTGAGTCAAATCTAATTTGGAAAATTTCTGACCACCATTAAGTTTTGTGAAAAGTTCCTCACTTGTAGGTAAAGGGTATTCAGGGACATCCAACACTTGGTTTATGGTAACCTTGAAATTGCCACAAATACAAACATCACCTAAGGGCTTCATCACGGGTACAATGGGGGTTGCCCACTCAGCACTATCCACTATACAGAGTATACCTTCGGTTTCCAACCTATCAAGTTCAGTCGCAATCTGATCTTTCAGTGCAAAAGGAACAGTTCTAGGTTTGAAGAATTTAGGTTGAGTTTTGTCCTTGAGCTTGATGGATGCAGTAATACCTTGAGCTTGATGGATGCAGGAATACCTTGAGCTTGATGGATGCAGGAATACCTTGAGCTTGATGGATGCAGTAATACCTTGAGCTTGATGGGTGCAGTAATACCTTGAGCTTGATGGATGCAGTAATACCTTGAGCTTGATGGATGCAGTAATACCTTTCACTGTGCCCAATTTATTCTCAAATACAGAATAATTCTGAAAGTTAACAGACAACATATTAATGTATTTCCAGTTCAAATTAATGTGCCTTAACCAATTCCTGCCAAACAAAGCTGGCCCATTACCTTTCACAACAAGTAACGATAGAAGTTTTGACTGTCCTTCATACATAACGTGGACGTCAGCCTCACCAAGAACAGATAAATGTTCACCAGTATATGTTTTAAGCAAACAGAACTGTCTCTAAGCTTAAATTTATTTTTAAAGCTTGTGTTGTACTCTTTCGCTGATATTAGCGAAACAGGAGAACCTGTGTCCAACTCCATTTCATGTTTGAAATCCTCAATTAACAGAGTGATCCTAATTTCTTTCTGCCCCTATGATTTCATAGAAAACATTGACCATGCAGATGCACTTTCACTTTTCTGTTCAACATTAGAGTCATTCTCTGGTTTCTCTTCCATGAAATGTAATTTTGAACTTTTCTTGTTCTTTTTCCCTTTGCCATGCCATTTAGAAAACTTTTTTCCAATGGAGCCTTGGTTTGTTCCTTTCTGGTCACCATAATTACGGGTTTTGGGACACTTCCTGTGAATATGACCAGTCTTTTACAATTATTACACTCAGTGTTCTTATAATAACATCTGTCTGGTATATGATTAACTTTACCACAACGAAAACACTCCTTCAAAGCATGAAATTTGTTTACCTGCACAACAGCATCGCCTTTCAGTTTATGAGCTTCGCTCTCAGCCAATTCCATACTGACAGCAATGTCCTTGGCTTTAGACATTGTTAAATCTGATTCAGTCAATAGTTTTCGTTGAGTCACGACTGAAGATAAACCAGACACAAATCGATCTCTCAATGCATTGTCCAGGAAAGCTCCAAAATTACAATGCTCACTCAAACGGCGTAGTTCAGCAATATACTGACTAATCGTTTCATTGGTAGCCTGATTACGTTGGTAAAACTTGAAAAGTTCGGCAATTACTAAAGGCTTTGGCATTAAATGTCCCGATACAAGCGTTTTCAGTTCTGCATATGTTTTCGTTGCCGTTTTGCAGGAGTCGTTAAGTTTCTTATTAAACTATACAATTTCTGTCCCACTATGGTTAGGAATATAGACCTTTTCTTGTCCTCATCGTTGATACCATTTGCACGAAAATACTGTTCAATTCTTTCNGCATCGCCTTTCAGTTTATGAGCTTCGCTCTCAGCCAATTCCATACTGACAGCAATGTCCTTGGCTTTAGACATTGTTAAATCTGATTCAGTCAATAGTTTTCGTTGAGTCACGACTGAAGATAAACCAGACACAAATCGATCTCTCAATGCATTGTCCAGGAAAGCTCCAAAATTACAATGCTCACTCAAACGGCGTAGTTCAGCAATATACTGACTAATCATTTCATTGGTAGCCTGATTACGTTGGTAAAACTTGAAAAGTTCGGCAATTACTAAAGGCTTTGGCATTAAATGTCCTGATACAAGCGTTTTCAGTTCTGCATAGGTTTTCGTTGCCGGTTTTGGAGGAGTTGTTAAGTTTCTTATTAAACTATACAATTTCTGTCCCACTATGGTTAGGAATATAGACCTTTTCTTGTCCTCATCATCAATACCATTTGCAAGAAAGTACTGTTCAATTCTTTCTGTGTACTCATCCCAGTTCATTTCAAAATCAAAACATTCGATTTTGCCAAAAACTGCCATTTTTTTCTCTTGTGTAACATGTGTTTACAGTGGAAATTTTTGAAATCGCAAATGGTAAGTCAACAAACAGTTCAATAGCCACTGTTTTAACAGTTCGTGAATTTTCACTATGATAAACAAAACATATCATTCACAAAATAACTATGAGGCACCAATATCCTCCTCGCCACTGTTATATTTTTACGTTAGGTTCAATCAATACATCAAAAACGAGCAGCTAACTGAACAACATTTTTTATTGGAATGGCAAAACTGACATGTGCAGACATAACAAACCAAACCCATTACAAACAATACCGAATCAAATTATACAATAACAATCGGTCTCAATGTCATGTAAAATACACGACCACTACAATATTCTTCACTTCCAAAGTTGCCCATGCCCTTCCATTTGGTTTCACTACTCTGAGGATGTTTATACCTACTCTAGTCATTTCTTGCTTTACATTTTCTAATTTTCTAATGATACATTGTTCCTGCATTCTATGTGCTAATTCTTATTGTATCCTTGTTTGAGATGGTCTCAGCTGCTGGATTATAGTCTGGTGCCCCCTGAGGTCCAAGGGCCTCACTACCGGGTGAGAAATCATTCCTTGAGGAAGTGACACCTTCACACTATTAAGTTTCATTTTCAATCTATGCATTTCTATGAAAATTCTTGGCATCTACAAGCAGTGGTTTGCCATTGCCTATAGCTGGGTGAGTTTACAGAGACCACCACCTCCCTACCCATCATCTGCTTGCCAGCAACCATTGTCTTCTGAGGTCACAGCTCATTCACCTTTCCCACCAATTTCTTGCTGGGACTGCCATTGGCCATCACTCGTAATCCTGAGTAAGGGACCCATCCAGGTGCTACCAGCTGGGTCACCTGGGCCTGGGGCAACTCACAAAAGTGAAGGGTTGGCCACACCCTTATGTCAATGCTTAGACCCTGTTACCCTAATCATTATGATACTGCAACTGGGTGTATGTTTTCTTGATATCACTGGCATAACTCAAATATCTAATATCCAATAATTTTATCAAGCACCTTGTAACTGGTAAGTAGGTGGTATGACAGTAATGTGTTCTATGTAATACAATACAATCCTGTATTTCTTTATACATTGTATCAATCTTGCAGATATCAGAAGTTGTAAGAAGTGACAGAACAAGAATCTGATTAATAATTTACTTCCTTGTGTTATTTGTTTTCAAAGCTTTTTCCAACAGATCGTAAAGGCACAACAGGTAATTCAATAACATGGTAACATGGCATTATAGAGCGGCACACATGTCTAACACTATAGATATCTAATAAAGTACTATGTAAGTTCTAAGCATCATACATCAAGTGGAGGTAAAAAATACAAGTAATGCCATTTTAACTACATATCCCCCCCCCCCTCTTCCCAAGAAAAACAATAACAAGTCATCGGGCAAGGCCGACAGTAACGTCAACAAACATATTTATAAAACTGGTCTAAAACTCACCCTTGAAATGCATTAACTACTGAATAGAAACAAATGGATGCCTTCTTGTGCTTTGTTTTCTGCATGCTTTCAATCGCCGTGTCCAGCTTTTTCAAAAGAGTTAGTCCACTTTCATTTGCTTGTGTATGTGTTGCAGTCTCATCCTCCCTATCGGAATAATCCCTACGATGGCCACATACTTCATGATCGTGCAGCGTAGACGAATTGAAGCGAACATATTTGTTGAGAATTTCAAGTAACACGGAGTGATTTCCTTTACTAATATGCTGGATTAGATAGGCTAATACGGGTTTACTAAGTAATGAAGACAATTCGAAAGAATGTATTGAAGCACATAGTGATTCATCTAATGTTTGAGATTTGACGGCAGCTGCTAACTTCTTGAACTCTTCTCTGTGATGTTCTTCGTGTTCTGGACCATATTTAATAATCATATTCTGTGCCGTAGACCAAACTCCTTTGCTTATAAGGTCAATAATTAAATTACTAAAGACTGGAAATAACAATGACACAAGTTCTTTGCGATAGGCCAAATTGCAGCCCGCAAGGCAGGCCTTAAAACTTCGGTACTCCTCCTCATGACTCTGCAAGTCAGTCTTCGGCGAAGAATACGCAACTACGTTAGAAAGGCCTGTCATTCCTTCTAGCTCCAAGTCTAAAACAAATGTAGGGACATCCACTAGGCCGTACCGGAACGATCTTGGGTTAAATTGTGCTTTATCCAAAGGGGATTGAACACCAAAAACATCAAAACTGCCACTGCTTTCGACTTCACCTTTTAAATCGCAATTCCTCGATCGTTTTCGGATGAATTCTGTCGCATAATTACCATCAACCTCCTTATATTTTGTAAAATGACCTCCATTTAACATATCTGTAGTCATAATCGTTTCAGGTGATGATGTAGTTGTGTGTTGCTCACTTCTCAGCTAAGACCTATGTAACAAAAAAACCCTGACTGGCTCGTCTAAATTAAATAATAACACTTCAGCTCGGAACATATCTATAAATGATTTCATTAGCTATATTCCATGCGACCAAACTCCATTACATCCCTTTGCAGGTGAAAGAATACAAAAAGAATTGTGGTATTCCTGAAATATTACGTTGGCATCACTGAGTTGTTATATTTACAGAAAGCATTTGAGGGCGATCTCATTGCTATTGCGAATTCAAATCAACAACAGCCATGACTGTGGAATTCAAAGGTAAGTATGACTGCCATTGATGTTATATGATTTCCTAACGGTACCCCCTTTGCTGATATTGCCCTTTTTGTTGTGGTCAGAGAGCCAAACTGTTGGCAACAGTCGATACGGTTGTAACATGTCTGTCAGTGTAGTGATTGTCCATAAAATTTTTTTGACCAGATGATTTTTGAGATGCATTAAATAATATAAGTATACTGAGGAATTGTTCCTTAAACATAAATATTCATAAGTGCACTGAGCTGGAAAGTCTAGCCTATTGTCCTAAAATTGTCCATAAAATTTTGACCACATGATTTTTTGAGATGCATTTCGACATAATTGTCATTATCAATCATTAATATATACTATGGTCTTATCTAAACAGAAAAGATAGAGTTAGTGTCACAAATTCTCAAAAGTGTTTTGTGTACTGTATCTACGACAGTCACCACATAATTGTGAGTTCGTGCCGTTTGTACTCATCCTTGGTGTTTAACTGATGACGCCCCTCCTTCTGCCACAGGGCTTCCAACGCAAACAAAAATCTTTCACTACGTGTGCAACTCGCCAAGATCTCCACATTTTCCAAGGATACATCATTGATTACATTGCATTTTCTAAGATGCTTCCCTACTGGTTTTGATGGCTTCCTGTGTTCAGAAAAACGCACATCTACACATCAGCATGACGCACCAATGTAGCACAATTGACATTGTGGACATTTGATTCGGTATACGATGTGATTCCGAACACGTTTATCTACAGCAGGTTTTAGAGATGGTATAACCGCTTTCAGCTTCCGCAGTGTAAGCACGGGTTGACATGGAGCACCCACCTTATATAAAGCTCTGCAATAGTCCTCAGTGACTTTACCACGATATTCCAAGAAAATAAGATGTTTTCGAGGAAGTTCATTCGTGGAAAGTTCATCTCCTTGTTCTCCTTTCGAATTTTCCATTCCTCGTTCATTTAACTCTTCTACCTTGAGGACCTTTTCAAGTCCTTTCTGAATCACTGGCTCGTAAAAGTCTGGAGGGTACTGGTTCTGCTCTAAAATGCATTTCGCCTTCTCAAGACTCTGGTGGAAGTTTTCCCACGCACTACAAGCACGATGAATTCGGTGCACAAAAGCTGCCACTACTGATCGTTTATACCGTCTCGGAGCTAGTGAATGGTAATTCATAATCAATCCAGTATCAGTAGGCTTACTGTACCACGTCAACGAGAGCAGCCCATCAATCCTGGTGATTAGCATATCTAGGAAAGGTATACCTCGATCATTCTCTTCTTCAATGGTGTACTTTAGCGATACGTGTAAACTATTTAAATCATCCAACTTCTGCCTCACTTCTGCTTGCCTGATACTTCTAATAATATCATCCATGTATCAATCGCATAGAAGAGTAGAGGGCGACAACAAAATACCTTTATGTAAAGTTTAAGTAGCAAGGTGACAAAGCAAGTGCCAGCAAGAAAAAAGAAGCAGATGATGGAGCAAGCTCTACTATCAGGCAGAGGTCTGATTGCCTACGTCATCTAACCATGTGGCAAAATTCCTTGGTGTAATATTTCTTTATTAACGTCATTTTATTGCAAAATGTGTAGAAAATCAAATGTGTATATAAAGTAGGATAATTTGTAAAAATCAATAGAATTAGGAATTTCCCTTTGCGGAGAAAAGAGTAAGGTGAAATTATTTGTGTCGTCTGTGTGTGGATTTCTGACATTCCATCTTTCCACAGGCGTAGATAAATTTTAATAATTTTCTAATACTTGTCATCTTTTGAGAAGTAAAGTGTTTTTGCATGCATGGGAGTAAAATTCACAAAAAGAGTCCTCTTTTTATTAAATACATTTAATTGAGTAAGGTAGACCAAGCAATCATGGCACACAGCGTGAAAGTCTATTAAATTCTCAGGAGTGTTTTAATGGCCAATTAAAAAATCTAAGTGAAAATGCAGTCCTGTGTTGCATAGTTTGCGTGCGTTACATAGTTTGATTATCCAGCAAGAAATATAGAAAGGTGAATATCTCCAAGACTAAGATATCCCTAATCTGAATTCCCTATTGCTGAGCTCATTTGCAAGACAGCTTTCTCTAAATAAAACCAGATAGACCTTCTTTTTACATAAAAATATTTTACCATGGACATAACAACTTAGAATAAATAATGAACACAAGAGTGTTGTAGACCCTGAAAAAAATACAAAAAATTCTTCTGCGTCTTAGCTTGCTATTTGTATTGTCTACAGAAAGAAATACTTTTTAGATGCTATTGTTTCTTTTTGTCTGTGTATTCGGGGGTTTTTTGTTTTAACAAAGCTTCAAGGAATAAAAACTTTCAAAGAAGGAACTGTTAGGCTTCCATTCAAATTTACACCAACCAAAAGTTTGATGTAGCAGGATGGCTTATTTTTTTCAAATCATTTCAACCGCATTCAACGACTAATCTTCTACGTACCCTTTTACAATAAAATTGCATATTTAATTGCATTAGGTTAAAGTTCATAGTAACTCTGCTAGGAAAAAGGATCCACAGCCCGATTGTCCTTCATTGCTGTGGGTTTCCTTGAACAGGCTGGGTGGTAACCTAGCCTATCCAAGGAACAAAGCCAATTGGATTTCTTGGCAAGCTTGCCCCATCTTATTCATTATTTCATACAGTCTAATGAAAAACCTTACACTCCCTAGCCGATTTTAAGTTTATCCAGCCTCCTACGTTCCTCCTACATCTCCTAACAACAGCACTTGTCTTTACTTCAGAGAACAGTGTTCCACAGTGTTCTTTAGTTTTCGATTAACTAAAATGTCACTTCTGCAACAATGCTTCCCGTACAAATAACCTTTCTCTTCTGCTCACCTGTAGCATTCCACTTCAAAGTAAGATTTCATTTACAACTGCCCAAAGGGGGAATACGTAGGTTTCGTCATGACCTCTTTTATGGTTGTTTCTGCTTTCTAAATACGCAACGTGGTATTGGAAATAAATATTAAAAATATAACTTTTTTGATGCAAAACAGTCCATCGTCAGAATTATCATATTTATTGTCTATTTTACTTTGCTTTGATTTCAAGGTTTGTTGGAAAAAGTCATCAGAGGCAGATAGTTTAAAGTACCAAACCAATAAACAAAAGTTCAAGTTTGTCAGTTTATATTCAGAATCTACAGAAATTTCTAACAAAACGATATATATATAAATATATATGTGCTAAATGTGTATAATATTCTTAATCCAAGGGTGGAACAAAATTTTACTATTGTCAGAATTTCCATCATACTGAAAATGAGCAGATTGTTCTGGGGCAAGTTGTCATTAGTATGAAAAGCACTTACATTTTAACGGTAATCGAATTATTCTTTTGAGCCAGAAACTTCAATGTATCACTCTTAATAAAGGTCATTATCAAGCTTATACTTTTGCAACATCTAAACACTAAATAAGGCAAAAAATGATACAGTGAACAGGTGAATTTTTACAGTAAGGAGCACATTCATAAATATGAGAGCTGTTCTGTCAGGTAAGTAGTTGAAAGTAACAGCTAGGAGGCACTTAACCAGATGCTACACATTTAGTAATTGTTGTCAAAGGACCAATGATTAAATATGTGGACGCTGTGGAAAAAGCAGAAAATATTTTATCAGTAGTCCGGAAGTATTCAACCAAAAAGAAACTTATAAAACTGGTAAGAAATAAGACATTACTAGTGAGTGATCTCCTGAAAGGTGAACATGAATTATGCAAACAAGAGGCAGTAAAGTTTAATACAACATGTAATAGAGAACAAAGTTGAAAAAGCAGACGATATACAAAACATCAGGGGATTAATTATGTGGCGAAAGATGCAGGGGTTGTGAAAAGTAGGATTACATGTCCGAGATGAAAGAGCTATTGATAAATAATTCCTACTGTTTACTGATAATGGTGATTATTATTATAGATTTAAATTTTCTTAACAAAAACAGACGTCGACAAAAAGTTTGGAATTTCATAAAGATTCTGTTAACATGGACCAAAGACAAAGCTACAATATTTACCCAATATCAAGCACTAAGCCTTTAGAAACATCTCAAAATATGCTTTACGGAAAAGGAAAGCCACTAGGTAGTTTACAAGTTGCGCATACTGTTGGAAAGAAAAAATGAGGATTTAGGAAAAAAATGGATTTTGTTGTAAACAGATTTTGCTATTCGTCAAGTTGTTTACTCTAATGATTAATTAAAATGTTGTAGGTACAGATTTAGCATTTCACACGAGAAAATTACTAACGAATTGTGTATTATTATCCTGAAGTTCTCAAAAAATTTCTTTTAGTCTTGGATACATAACGGACTTTTAATAACTTATTAAGCTACTTTTTATCTTGTTGGTTAAAACGCAACAGCAGTAGAAGTGCCTCAATGAACAGGTCTTTACATGAAAACAGAATAAGTCTTATATTTTGACACAGTAATAGTAAGATTCGGATGTCTAAAGTTGAAGTTATAGGATGCTTTCACTACCAATTTGTAGAAAATCACGGTCTATTAATTTATAACCTCTCGGTGTGCTGAAGGGAATATTCCTTTGAATGGGTTTGGGAAGGAAAACGTGTATTGCTTGCAAAAAATGGTACCTTCCCTGATTTTCTATTTATGAATTCATTCTTTCCTTTCTTTCTTGTCCTTAACTCGATTCTTTCACAGTTATTTACTTTTGTAAACATCTCTTGTTCTGGTGAAAGCTGTGAGTCACTGTTAACAATACTTTTCAGTTTTGACGTGGTATCTGTAGGGGACATTGTTTTCGTATCAGTCTGGCTACCGGGTTTCAATTCAAGGTGATGCTGGAGATTGTACGAACAGTAACCCAGCAAAACTGCTTTTTGTTTTAGTCCTATGGTGTTTTCTGCTTCAGAATTGCAAATCCCTTCCTTTGAAGATTTAGCTATAAGTCTGGGCGGTAAAGTCTTGCAAGAAAACTCATCAGAGAAAGGAAACAGCAACTGTGGAGGGTTCCCTTTTATTCTTCCCTGTCTCACTTTTTCTAAAGCTTTGGCTCTTTGCCCCATATCTCTAATATATCGTTCAATTTCTTCTAGACTATATATTCGTTCAATATTTATGTGACGAATTTTCTTTTGGTGCAAATTTTCAAAGAAGACAGTTGAATTGAATAAGTTATTAACATCCGTTGGCCTTTGGAGCAAATGCGACTCGTAACATGACTGCTCGATAGGAGTACGATTTTGATCAGTAACATCTTTCGCTCGCCTGGTTGCTCCGGTGGGAGCAAGTTTTGGCTCGTTAGAAGGGTTGGCTTGTGAACAGCTGTTAAGATTCCTTGTCCTGCGAGTGCTCCATACCGTCTAGAAAAACAGAAAGACAGTTAATATGTGGTGTTTACAATTCATCGAAAATGGTACAACAAAAATAAAATACTCGATATCTTCTGATAAAATATAGGTCTCGAGCAAAACATATAAGGCAGGGAGATAATAATTAACAATTTCAAATAAATATAATATTGTTCTACCAATTTATTCCAGCCCGCCTATCGATTCAGCCTATTCAAATGAGACTGCTAAACTATTAGTACTTTCATGGAGAATATGTCCAATTATTTTCAGAACCAAAACAAAGGACGTACAACCAGTTGGAATAAACATTTAAAGATCAATCTGGATCAGAGTTTGTCCCCAGGGTTCAACCTAGTAATAAAAGGCCAAGACTTCTATCAGTCAGCCAGGACTATCATATGGAATCACAACATCCTAACCATTTTGAAATTATAAATTATGTGTAATTTATAATTTCAAAATGGTTAGGATGTTGTGATTCGATATGATAATCCTGGCTGACTGATAGAAGTCTTGGCCTTGGCCAGAATAGATATTTGGATGACCATTATTATTATTAATATCTCTCTGCTACACACTGATTTCGAATAATGTTGTTGTTGTTGTTTAAATTGATCAGTTGATTCATGTTCCTGAGTTTTGGTAACAACGCGTTTCCTCAAACCTCAAGCACTCGCCGGAGGATTCTCCCAGAGTGTAGCAACACAGTTTTCTGATTCTACAATTCTGGTAGCTATCCTAATATCCTTCAGTCTTTTTGTCAATGCTTTTCGTGTTGTTTCCAGTGCTCCAATTATAACCGGGATTATTTTTACTCTTTTGTTCCACAGTTTTTTCAGTTCCCTTGCTAAGTCTTGGTATTTCAATATTTTTTCTCTTTCTTTTTCATCAATCCTGGTATAGTGTAGAAGAGCAAAGTCTATTATCTGGGATTTGTTGTTTTTCTTGTCCACTATAATCATACTATTATTATGTTTGATATGTTTTCTCATAAACCTTTAGTTCTCATTTGCTTCGGTTGTTATTAGTGTGATCCCAGATCCCTACCTGCCATCTAAGGTATCATAACCCTTTCACTTGTAGCTTTAATGCCCTAGAACCAACCGTAAGATTCGGACTGTACCTAAGAGTGCTAACTTTATGGTAAGCAGTTTCATTACTCTCACCACACATCCTGCAAAAAGGTGATTCTCTAGTCTTATCTATGAAATGCTTGATACTATTCGTTCTTATGGCTTTCTCTTGGGCACTACATATTAATGCCTCAATAGACCCTTTCAAATCACACGACCTTAGCCATTTCTAAGAATTTTCAACATCTTTTCCCTCCAGCTCTCTAACAAATTGCCCATACGTTCTCTTCTCTTTCCAGGAATTCAGACTCTGGCCTCTCTTCTTACAGTCTTTAGAATTTAAGGAACTATCAGCATGAATTATCCCATTCCTTTTGGCAGCATTTAACAGTCACTTAGTTTACTGATCGACATACACACCAAGGTTGTTTTCTTCAGCTCTGACAGACCCTTTGCAGCCTGTTGACCCTCTTCCTCTTTTACTCCTGGAAGCACACAGTCTATCTTTGTCACTTTTTGGATTAAATTCCTTATTGATGGTCAGTATTTTTCTCGTTTATCTGTCCATTTCATATAACTCATTTGCTCGACAATCCAGAATTCCTGCACCATATCTCAATAGCTAAACCGCCCAGGTATTCACTGCCCTAATTTTGTTTCTTCCATGAAGCTTACTCTTGAAAACCAGTCCCAGCCTTCTAAAATACTCCTGTTTGAAACATTCAATAACGTCTCTTTGTATAATTCCCTCAAATTACAAGACTCCAAAATATTTATATCCACTTTGATCAATTATTTTGATTGTTTCTCCTGTTGGCAGTGATATTACATTACTTCTACTTATGTCAACTGATCCTCTATGCATGATCAAAGCTCCACAACTTTTAATACTAGATTCCATATTGATGTCATTACTAAATATATGGACTGTAGATATTAAACTGTCTATTTCCCTCTCCTTCTTCCCGAACAATTTCAGATCGTCCATGAAAAGGAGGTGATTCACATTTTCACCGGATTTAAGGGTGTATTTTGCTTTAACCTTTCGCAATGTCTGACTTAAAGGTATCATGCAAATGGCAAAAAGTAGGGGGGGGGACAAGTTGTCCCCTTGGAAAATTCCTCTTTTAATGTTTACATTACCGAGAAACTCACTAGCTTAAGTCAAATTAATATTCCAGTTCTTCAACTATTTCTCTAAAAACTCAATAATGTTATCCGCAACCTTCGCCATTTTTAATGTTTCCAATATCCACAAATGTGGAATCATATCGTAAGCTTTCTTATAGTCTATCCAGGTCATTCCTGAATTGGTATGTCTCTTTTTACAATCCTGTATTATCATTTTATTAATAAGCAAATGGTCTTTCGTCCCCTTGCTTTTTCGTCTACATACAGACGCTAGGTGGTCTACTGTTTCAATAAATTTGTCACAGAAGTAGCATTTCAGGTCTGCTCCATTTTTTAAGATGTTCGCTTGATAGTTTCGCGTGAAGAGAGTTTGGTCTTGTGCAGCTGCGATAAAGCCTTCAGTTTCTGCTTTCAATCATCCAATCCTCGGCCACTGATGAGTTGCTTGTTGATCGACATCAGCGTTTTGGCTTCGGATTACATAATGACCATGCAGATTCTTCTGAATGTATCTTTCTATTAGCTGGCTTGGACCTTTCTTTTTTGCATGTTCTATCACGTTTTTCGCTACTTTTGTTGCATGAAGGTCTTTATCTTCAAGTATTGGTTCAACTTCTAATTCATTTTCAAATTTCGTAGCTTCTCTGAATACTGAGTGAAGCTTTTTACTATTTTGGTGTAGCAAAACCAGTTGCACCATTCAATCATTTGAGAATTTCAAATAATGTTTCATCGCTATTGTTGTTGTTTTATAACAAAGTTCCAATTGAACAAGGCCACGACCTCCTTCCCTTTTCTAGGTAAGTAGAGAGAATCAACACCAGCTTTTGGATGAAGTGACCTGTTCGATGCTAATAGTTTGCTTGTTTTTCTATCCATTTGCTGTAGATCACACATATTCCAATTTCCAATGTTAAAACTATACTGTAAAACTGGTATAGCAAGGGTGATGGCCTTTATTCGATTCTTTGAGTTCAACTCTGTTCTAAGGACCAGCCTTATCTTTCGATAATATTCTTTTCTGATTTTTTTCTTTCATTGACGCGTGCTCTACTCCACCTCTTCCATTTACTCCCAAATATTTATAGCTTGACTCCGGGTCTAGTTCCTTGAAAGTGGTTTCAATATCAAGGTCAATTAAAGTGCTTTCTCGCAGTTTTCCTTTCATAAATGTTGCTTTCGCACACTTATCAAGCCCGAACTCCATGCAGATATCTTTACTAAATTCTCTAATGGTTGTAAGTAAGCCTTCGAGCGGTTGGTCATTTTTCCCAAACAGCTTCAGATAATAATTTTTTATATAAAAATGGTGATTTATAACTTTGTGGAAGAGGGAATACCCTGAGCCTGAGTTATTAAGTTCATTTGAATGAGGTATGAGGAAAATACAGAAAAGAAGTGGGAAAGAGAGTCTCCCTGGAAGATACCTCGTTTGATTTTGATAAGATCTAAATTATTATTATTATTATCATTATTATTATTATTATTATGATTCATTGCTGTCGAGCGGTGGCGTGCAGACGTCCCTGTACACGGCTCTCGTTTAATCGCAAAATTTTTGCCTAATTGTTGAATATTACAAGTACAATTTCATATCAATCGACTCGTCGTCGCATAAGGATTTTATTGGGAAATGTTTGACATTAGTTTTCGATACTTTTTTACACCATTTGTGGTTTGTAGTTTCTGTGAAAAGGAATTTCAATCGCTTGAACGCCATGTCTGGAGATGTAAAAAACGGTTACAGGAAAACATTTGCAATCCCAATGGGGAAATTAACTTGCCATTGATTAGGAAAAACAATAAAGACAGTTATACCGTTAATGTGACAACTGGGGTTAAATGTTCATGCGGAAAAGTATGTAAAGGATTGAAAGGATTAAAATTCACCAACGGAACTGTATAGTAATTGGGGGCTTTGAGGAAAACACGTTTGAACAAATACCTGAAGACATTTTAAACAATAGTGAACCAGCAGCATTATTGTCAAGTGGAGAACAGCCTGAAATTAAAGAGGGAATACGATACCTGAGGTCAAGTGAGCAATGAGAAATTGCTAACAGCTATTTTCAATCGATTTTTGCATCTGTTGAGTTGAAACCTTCGACGATTGACTCTGTAATTCGATTTATGAACGATTCGATTTATGAACACTTTAAACGTACATGCGGCACTACAAATAAGAACTT
>RDPX01000005.1:4448901-4460873 GCA_003991215.1 Morbakka virulenta | reverse complement strand
GGAATTAAGACTGAAGCTAACTGGTACGAGCATAAACCCCCAGATGTAGCTGAAGCCCAATATGTCACCATCCTCTGGGACTTTCCGATTCACACAGACAGAACCATTCAGGCTAACAGACCCGATATAATAATAAAAGATCGAAAAAACAAAACATGCCTACTGATTGATATGAGTGTTCCCTGTGATAAAAACGTTGGCACAAAGGAATTTGAAAAGGTCAGCAAGTACAAAGATCTGGAAATTGAGGTAGAAAGAATGTGCAGACTAAAAACATCAACAGTTCCTGTCGTCATTGGCGCATTAGGTATGATCAAAAAGGGCACCCAAAAACACTTAGACAAAATACCAGGAAATCACTGCCTCCAGGAAATCCAAAAGATTGTCTTAAACAGCACTGCTCATATCCTCAGAAAAACTCTTTCCATGTAAACAGTATATTTTTTCAATACTTTTTTACTTTTTTTTATATATATATATCTAAATTATTTTTATTATTTTTATAGTCCTTTTTTATAAATTTGAATTATTTTTTACCAAATTTTTATATATTTTTTTTACAATTTTATACTTATACATACACGTTCCTGTCAATACATTTAAAACCTTTACTCGCCTTAGGTCACTGGGTGTGACCCGGTTAGTAATTGTATGAAAACGCAATTAAAATAAACAGATTTTATAATAATAATAATAATAATAACAATAAAAATAATAATAATGATGCTGATGAAGGCGGAAAAAGCTCTTTTGTTCTAAATTCCCAAACTTTTTATTCCTGCGATGCAAGACTGTTTGGTTTCTTGCATGTCAAAGGAAATCTGGTTAACTTTTGTCATTCTTACCCTGTTTATCTTAAATGCTCTTTTAAACGTTTTTTAAATTTTTATTAAATGCTTTTTCAATGGCAAAAATGCAGGGAAAAACAGTAAAAAACCTCAGAAGCTGTGAAAAATTTGCTCAAGTGAATGGCATGAAACAGAGCATTGTTTTCGAGGAACTGGAAAAAGTAAACACTGCAGCCTTTTAACAACAACGACAACAGTTTTTCGAAGGAGTGTAACACAACACTTACAGGCAACAATATTGTGAGTGAGCAAAATTAACAGTTACCAAGACGAAATTACTACTTTTCAACGTATAAATTTGAAGAGTTTAGGACGGTGGTACAAGAACACACACAAGAACACACACAACACAGAAATAAAAGCATTGGAGTAGAAGTTCAAAAAATGGTAGAAGGCCTTGAAGCAATCGACAAGAGCCATCTTCCAGGTAAATTTAAATGTTGGATCTTGAAACATGGACAATATCCACACCAAATGGGCACTACAGATGTATGAGGTTGCTTTGTCAAGAGTTGAAAGAATTGAGCAGCGTGGCAATGTCTTTATTAGGAAATGGCTCGGGTTACCTAAAATGTTAAACACGAGTGCATTGTATGGTAAAGGAAATATGTTAGAACTTCCAATAACGTCAATAGTGAAAGAGTACAAAGCTGGTAAAGTGCGAATCGTGATGATGCTACGGTACTCAAACGACAACACAATTCGAGAAGATCCACCCGAGGTGCGAACTAAATGAAAATGGAATGTTTCTTGTTACATAACTGAAGCGTGACGGACGGACGTGTATTTTTCAGCTCCTGTTCTTGTACCAAGAGGATATCTTTTATGGTTCAGGTCAGACTTTTAGGTATTAGTAGTACGTTTCCACTGAATTTGAATTAACATTTATCAACTTGTAAGGAAGTGTTAAAGCTGGAACAACATTTGGGTTTTTTTAAACATCAATGAAGGCACAGAGCTCGATGGACAATTATTTGAATGCTTAACATTTGCGTTTAACTGTTGAAATTTAGCTTTTATATATCAACAAGGTAATCTTATTTTCGAATTTGGTTTAAACCAGCTCTATCCAAGGACAATAGTCTTGGGATAACGGTCTCAAAATACTTGGATTTTTATTTGTGAACATCGACGTCCTGTCCAGAACTTCCAGCAGGACGAATTATTTCAAAATAGAGCAGTGAACAAACAACCTGTACTTGGTGGAGTGAGTAGGAAGCAATTCTCATCAATTTAGAATAACAACAGTTATTTTGTTTTTAAAAATCAACTTGCTGCCCTCACCAGTGGTTCTATACAGGAACATAGAGAGCTCAACATCTCGAAGAAAAAGGATTATTATCGTCCACACAATTTGGTTTTTGAAAGAAAAGAAACACTGAGCTAGCAGCCACCTTACTTTTAGATAAAATTAGAGAAAATACGGATAAGGGTCAAATGACAGGAGCCATTTTTATCGACCTCAGCAAAGCGTTTGATATGCTGCTCCACGGTCAAATATTAGAATCTTTATCTTCCTACGGTATTTATGGAATTATCTCTTCAATCGCACTCAATCGGTACGAGTTGGTACAGAGATTTCAGAGTCGCAAAAAGTCACCTGTGGAGTGCTTCAAGGTTCGATTCTGGGGCCCTTACTATTTTTGATAACCTTTAATGAGATTGAATTAGTCCTGCAACATGCAAGAATTATCACTTACGCAGACTATACCGTGATACACTTTTCCGGAAAGTCGAAAGAAATAATCCAAGACAGGTTGCAGTCAGATTTCAACAGAATTGCAGATTGGTTGGAATCCATGGATCTTCTGATGAACACAAAAAAGGTAAAGACCGAAGTCATGCTTTTTGGGTCTTCCCAAAAAGTCAAGAATCAATCGTTAGATATCAGGTACCGTTTTAACAAGATTGCAAATACAGTACGATACACGTACCTCGGGGTGAAACTAGATAAAACCCTTTCGTTGAGTGACCATATTGACGCTGTATATAAAAAGGCATCATCGAGACTCCATTTGATGAAAAGAGTTCGTTCACAACTAACATTCGAAGCAGCTCTCACATTATAAAAGACCATGTTGATACCGATTTCCACCTACTGCTCGATAATCACTAGTTCTCATACTGATAATGTCAAGAAGAGGATTTCCAGTTTTGGGAGGAGAGCTTTTGATATAATCTTCAAAAAGCGCTCTCACAATATAAAGGGAAAATGTTAAGACTATCCAGTCTGAAACTGGAGTCTACCAAGAAAAGTTTTAGATTTCTTGGGGCAAAATTATATAATGAACTACCAATTGAAGTTCGAAGTGCGACTTCAACAAAAGAATTTATAGTAATAATACTCACGAACTCCCGTTAAAAATATCCTTCTTAAGAATATATTACGTTAGTTCATATCTGACCGCCAAGGTCAGATATGTACTAACATAAAGTCAAAAATTCCCCTAATAAATACCATACAAAAGCCATTTGTAGAAATTATTCTGACGTAAAAAAATTAAAAAAATTACTACATAGATCACATGACAAGTCTCCAGTGCCTAAATGCTATTATATTCAACAGCCATACATCATATTTTCTAAATAAAAACACATTTTTTAAAGAAAATGTACACGAAGCTTTTCGTAAAGACAAGCTTCAAATAATTTAGATAAATAAATGTTTTTAATCAAATAAAACTACTATATTAGGTAATGTCCAATATTGACCAAGTGCTTCTGTCAAATACTGTCAAAGTTATGACGTGTTCGTCAACATCCCAACAAAGGAGCTAAGCCAAAATTTAACAAGCATTTACTTTCAGGCAAAACCAGAAAAGCTGAGGCATTAAGGGCAAAAAAATAACGTTTCCAGTAAAAAAACCCCTAAGCAAACAGTAGTAAATTATTTAGAATTAAAAATAAATATCTAATCCATCAAAAGTGTGCAAAGCCGCTACTTCTATTTCCACTGACCAGTGTCACCTGGCGGAAAGGGGAAAATGTGTTAATGTCACCTACAAGACATTAAGTTCCGCTACATATCAGCTACAGTTATTCGTAAATAGATTCAAACAATGCACAGAAATGTCAACTTAACCTGCTATTGCTAACCCTCCTTGAACTATTAAATTCGTGGCAATGAGTTTGAATGGTTTTTCTGTTATTTATTTGATCGTCACAGAAGAGGCTCCATTCTGGGGCCTCTTCTAATTGTTAGATGCCTTAATGACACTGCTGAAAGCCCGTTACATTCAAATATAGTAATATGTGCTGACGGTACCGTACTTTTCTGTGCCAGTAATAACCGGATCAACTCGAAAAGCTATTACAAGACGATCTCAGGAAACGTCGCGACTGATTTGAAGAAAATGCACTTTGATAAATCTGAAGCCAGGTAAAACCGAAGTTCTGCTGATGGGTACTTTTAAACGATTATCGAAACTAAATAAAGCCCATGAAATGAAAGTGCAGCCACTTAAAATTCCTTCAGACTTGAACTATCTGGGTGAAGAAGTCGAACACAACCTACATTTAAATTCCCAGAAATTTGTAGAAGTTTTTTGGGGAATGTAGAAATCCCATTTGAGCAGAACTTAACAATTTCAGGCACAACGATCAACACAAGAAACAAATAACTGTTTGTACACATACTCAACGTCAACTTACAATATGGTCGACAAAGCATACAATACACGAAAGCAAAGCTTTTAAGGAACTCCAATTACACGTTTGAAATCATCAAAAAGAAATAACTTAAAAGATATTTTAAACAAACACAATGTTTAGGGATTTTCAGTCTTTAACCCTCTAGGTATTTTTTTACACCGTTTAACTGAACTCGATTAACCTTGTTTCTTTTTCTGAAATTTGTGTGCGGTTATTTTTGCTATTCAAATTGACAGGTTGTTATTTTAGTTAGTGTTCACTCGTATTCTTTTGTAATACGCACATTTTAAGATTTTGGGCTTTTTCATTTTTGTTACTTTTCTAAAATTGGTTAAGAAACATACATGGCAAATGCCACTAAGAGCATGGAGCTATGAATAAATGACAGGGAAAAAAAGCTTAAGCAATGATAACTGGACATCCAATGTCAACAGTATTTCTATATAGTATAATGTTATTAATGTACAGTTGTTGAAGCGTAATATCCTGGATAAATAATCGACAATAAAAAAAATTAATAAAGCTACAGAATATGTGGTTCTTAATGACAAGATGGAAGATACTGTGGACAGCTAAAATGACTAATGATAGTGGCTTTGAAAAAACAGGTACAAACAGATAATTAATGAGAGCAATAACCAAAAGATGAGCAGAATTGTTCGGGCTTCTTATACGGAAAGCGGAATTAGAAGCCATCGTTAATAACAACAAAAAACCGAGGGAAAACACGCAAAACGAAAACAGCGACAGTTTAACCAAGTGTCTTGGCTCGAAGCCCATAGAT
The DNA here is from genome assembly GCA_003991215.1 of Morbakka virulenta. NCBI lineage: Eukaryota > Metazoa > Cnidaria > Cubozoa > Carybdeida > Carukiidae > Morbakka > Morbakka virulenta. The sequence goes on along the minus strand of RDPX01000005.1, from coordinate 4,455,590 downwards.
GTTACTGGAGCGGTGCATGGTCAGAATATTTGGAGAAATATGATCGCAAATGTCAGTATCTGAATAGCAGGGACATACATAGGCCTTGGGAGACACTTAAACATTAAACAACCTGGCATTGTGTGGACATCAGTCAGAGTACTGAGGCAAGAATGATAAAAACCAGTTTACTTCCAGCTTATTTCCTTTATTTTAAGTTAAACTACAATATATACCTTTTTCATAACTTTATTGTAAATAATATAGAAAATGTATCCATTAAGTTACAGACAAGTGTTTAAGAACAACATAGCATCATAGGTTTTTTTTATTCATAAAAATACTTTTACAGATACTTTCATTGCCATGCCCAGTTAGCAAAGTTATTGAAGTCTTCATACCTACATTTAACCCAATATGTCCTAATAAACTCAGATGTTAGATAACGCCAGCGCTTCCAAAGGACGTTTCCATGAAAGGTAACTCAATTTCTCTTCTAAATGTAAAACGTTACCCAGTCTGACTCTCCGCACGGCCTCTACCTTCTTCCTGATCATGAATTCTGCCATAAAAAATTTACATGAATGGTTAAATACACAGAAAAAAGGAGCGTGCGTAAGAAAGAGTTGTGAGCAAGTTAAGTGAGTGAGTGAGTGACTGTGTGTATGTGTGAGAGGGTGAGAGAGACACACACAACACACATATATACATACACGCAAGCACACACATACACACACAGAGCGAGCCACCAAGAAAGACATACAAACATGCATGCATACATACATAAATACATACATACATACATACATACATACATACATACATACATACATACATACATACATCATCATCATGGACGGAAGGCTCATGGTTGAGTCGCCGTGGCTTCTTTCGTCATGGCTCTCCACTTAACCCGGTCTTGTGCTGCCCTGTACGCCTGGATGACAATTAGTCCAGATTCTTCTTTGATGTTGTCCATGTACCTTGTTCTTGGCCATCAAAGAGCTAAAGGAAGGCAAGAGCGCAGGAGATGATGAAATTACTGCAGAGTTGATAAGGAATTCTGGGAAAGCAGGCGTCTTGTTCTATCACAGACTTTGTACCAAGATTTGGGAAGAAAAGCAATGGCCACAAGACTGGTTGAATTCGGTTTTTATACTTTTTTTATACCAAAGAAAGGAGATACATTACAATGTTGCAATAACAGAACAATTGCATTGATCAGTCACAGTAGCAAAACCATCTTGAAAGTAGTTGCAAAAAGACTAAAGTTGACACTGGATCATGAAGTGGCAGAGGAACAAGCGGCTTACCGACCAGGCAGAGGAACGAGAAATCAAATCCTTAACCTGAAGATGGTTATAGAAAAGAATAGAGAAAGAAATAGGGACATCTTCCTATGCTTCATTGATTACTCTAAAGCTTTTGATATGGTTTCGCATGACAGGCTATGGACAGACATGAAACAAATCGGTATCCCTGTACATATCATCCAACTGCTGATGGGATTGTACGAAAACCAGAAAGCAAAGGTGCGCACGACCTATGGAGATTCTGAATGGTTCCCAATCGAAAAGGGGGTACGACAAGGATGCGTAATCTCCCCACACCTATTCAACATATATTCAGAGTGCATTATGAGAGAAGCACTAGAAGGATATGAAGGCAGTGTGAAAGTAGGGGGCAGGACTATCTCCAACCTCAGATATGCTGATGATGTAGTTTTGATAGGAAGCACAATGGAGGAGCTACAAGAACTGGTAGATAGAGTAAAAGAAGCCTCAGAAAATGCTGGACTATCACTAAATGCAAAGAAGACAAAAGTGCTGAAAATCATGAGCCAAAACACCAGGAATGAACACAGCATTTTTGTAAATGGACAACCACTGGAAAATGTCAATCAAATGACCTACTTGGGAGCACTCTTCACCAATGACTACAATGACACCCCAGAGATAAGAAAGCGCATTGCTGTAGCCAAAAATGCAACATCAGCTCTCACAACGGTCTGGAGAGATAGATCGATATCCAAGAAGACGAAAAAGAGACTGCTGAATGCACTAGTCTTCCCCATCGCAACCTATGGTAGTGAAACGTGGATTCTGAAGAAGAGCGACAGGATAAGACTCAGAAATTTTGAGATGTGGTGTTACAGGAGAGCCTTGAGGATAAGTTGGACAGAGAGAGTAACTAATGAGGAAGTTTTGCGCAGAATAGAATGCGACAAGCGTCTTTCACAGACTTTAGTGAACCGGAGACTGTCATACCTGGGACACGTACTAAGGAGCGAGACACTGGAGAAAACGCTAATCATGGGTATGGTCTACGGGTCTAGGAAAAAGGGCAGGCCAAGAACATACATACATGGGCGCTATTAATTTTATCTTGTTTAACCCCACATCAATAGATTGCCTGGCGTTTCCTAATTCAACAACACTTATGCTGGTAACAGTACACTTCATTCTCGCTTTGCTGACAAACCATACAAGGAACAGTCAACATATGCTGTTAACTTTGAGCTGGGTCTTCAGGCTCTTAAGATGTAGGGCAGAAAGTGGCCAATAACTTCTTGGTATGCTAAGTATGGTAAGGTATGCCAAGTATGGTAAGGTATGCTAAGCATAAAATCATGCCTTCCAATAAGAATTGAAAGTCCTGTCTTTTCATCATTTAAATTAATCTTAGGTCTGATGCATCACGTGGTAAGCAAGCTAAACTAATTGATGATAGGCCTTTAAAGCCAGAACGCTTCGTTAATGTACTTTTTAGGCTGAAGATCTTCATGCCGTGTTAATTTTTACCTTGGCAAATCAATAATTCTTCCTTGAATGGAATATTCATGCTTGAACAGGTGCACCATTTTCTAATTTCGATGTCCTCCAGCGGTTTCAGTTGCGTGCCTCTAATTTAGTTGGCTCCTCTCTTGCTCATCTCTGCGACTGTTGTTAAAAAGTAAACTCGCCAATCGCAGTCTTTTCATCGCAATTGTGCTGTGACTCCACACGTAAGGAAGCTAATCCATGACCGACTTTTCTTTCGCCAAACTTCTGACTTGTTAGCTCTCTTACTTGCTTAGTTGTTTCCTTCTTATTTATAACCAGACCTTCAAATGAATTTACTCCATCCGCCTAAAATTTAAGTGGTCTCTTACAAAATTACAAAAAGTGGTTTAATCCCTTGTTTTGAAGTATCCCCATCAAAAATATAGATGTTCTCATGGTTTAAAACTTAAATACTTGATTACAAAAAAGCTACTGGAACTATTAAAACGATATAAAAGCAAAGTGATAAAAAATATGGCACAACACATAAGTGACAAAGAATCCAAATATCAAACCAAAGACTAAATTCAAGAATTAAAAAGCTTTTAATCATGGGTTGTTTTCAATCATTGAGGAGTGTATCATTAGGCTGCTCTCAGAATGAACAAAGTCCAAAGTCCAAAGTCTTCAAACGGTGTTTGAAGCAATGGCTATCTTAAAAATACTAAAACCTGTTGGGGGCTCTATGTCATGTCAAATCTTTTGTGGTCAAGTTTCGAGAAGAGAACCTTTCAGATCATATACGTGCAAGTCCATTGTAGAATACATTTACACAAGAACAGAACACTGTCGAAAATGGTAATCAGGGTATATCAAGTAATATCTGAAATGAAATTATAATTACTAAAACTTAAAATATACTAGTCAAAATACCTCATCAAAGAGTCCACGCATGGTGCTAAGGTGATAAATGAGTAGGAGGTGGCTTCAACAAGTCTTTCTGGCCAACAGGGCTCGATTTTGAGACAATTCCTTGCAGCTGCGATAGAGGCTGCACAAACAACGGACGGCAGGTATTTCAAAAATGAGTGATCTGCAATGCAAGAAGGTAGACTGTAACTTAATTGTTTAAAACTCACTTTGCTTTTCTGTTCCGCACCTTCATTCGCTAAAAACAGTCCGGCCTAAAACTATAAATGTTACCTGCTCCCTCGTTTTCATTCAAACAATTTCAACAATCGTTTTCTCCAATTCTCCATTACGAGCTGCAATTCAAATAAATAAAACAAAATTTTGAATGTGCTAAAACAAATAATTAAATAGATATTGCTGTTTCATTTCTCTTGGGCAACTGATGACGGACATTACTGAAATTTACATCTTTTCCTTAACAATCAATTTTACAGTTTCTTTGCCCTTCTTATTGCTTGGTTTTTGCCTTTGAAAAACCCGTTATTACGTGGCAGCCATGACCTACATAGGGTCTTACGAAAATAGTGGCGCAGTCATCATGAAGATTCTGCTGATGGGAAAGTCGTACCGACAGCTCAGTTGGCAGAACATTCAGTACAACTTTTATTTTCCATATCATTCTTGATCCTTGGTGGTTTAAACACAAAAAATGAAAACCACTGGCCAACATAATTAAGAACCTGATCTTCATGCGAATGTCCAATTCCTTTATAGTATGTATCTTATACATAATTTCCATCATTCCATTTTTATTATCATAACATGACTTATCCTGTTTTAAGAAGTGTCTTTTGATCATTATTTTCATGTTCATTACATCTTATGAAATGGAAGTCGAACTTTCGACTTTAACTCATGGTAATAAATTAGGTGACCATGTACTTGTTAGGATTTCCTATCGCTCCAAAACAATAGAAGCGGTCACTCACTTTACCCACGCAAGTCACAATGTAAGTTTTTATGTCTCCAATATGTGCGATGCCTTGGCAAGTAAATCATTACATCGATGGTCGTTCAACAGTACAAAGCCCTTCCATGGCGACTGATGGTAGTAAAAATGACTTTAATGTCTATAGCTATAGGCTATTAGGAAGGCGGCATACTTCTTGCTAACCTGGCCGCTGGGGCAACCTTTAACAAAAGTTGAACATGGTAGGCAAATGTGCCTGCTCATGCCTTCAGTTGTGAAATCTTTTATTTCACAACAGAAATGACGATTAAGCGTCGGGTTGATCGTTTACAATTAATATTTTCGATTTTTACAGATTATTAAATGGAAGTAGAGCAACCGGTATAAATCTATCATTTGCGATATGGCATTGGACAAAAGTGTTTGTTTAATGGCTACTCTTGCCATCCTCAAAAAATCATAGAAGAAATGTCTGTGCCATGCGTTTGTTCATCGGGGATCCCAAGATAGGCGGGTCAAACCAGGAAAAGTTACGGGATAGAATGCTGATAGTTTATGACATCCAAACCTGGAACTAATGTGCTTTGTACGATTTCCTACAAGTGAATGATAAATTATCCACAGACCAAAAAGGATGCAGACGAAAAAGGAAGGGGACCAAAGACCAATTGCTTAATAAATTGATAATGCGTGATTCATGAAAGAGAGCTACTAATTTCGGAATGGCCAGGATAGACCACAAGAAGATCCATGGTATGATTCTACACTCGTGGTTAATGGAAACATTAAAAATGGTAAAGGCTGCGGATAACATAACTGAGTTTCTAAAGAAATCGATGAAGAACTGGATTGTTAACTTAACTTCTGCTAGAGTTTCTCGATGATGTAAACATAAAATGAGGTATTTTCGAAGGGGAGAGCTTGTCCGCTCAACTCTTAACATACCCCATTAAGATGCACTAATATGTTGTCCCCAAGAGCAAGCCATGAGAACGAAGAGCGTTAAGTATTTCATGGATAAGTTTCGAGGAACACTTTTCTGCAGGATGTGTGGTGAGAGGAATGAAACTGTTTACCAAATAATGAGTGCTCTGTATTGCCATGAAAAGAATATCTAAAGCGCCACATGTCTGCAAATATATAAACTGAAAATTGTGCAAAATTGTTACTAGAAGTGGCCAATGACTCATGTAAGAAAATTTGGGATTTCCCAATAAAATGTGACAGAGAAGTGATTGAGAAAAAAGCAGACATCGCCGTCATAGATATGAATCAGAAAGAGACAAAAGTTATACGTCAAAATTCCTGGAGATGTGAAGGGGCCAGAAAAAGAACGGGAGAAAGTCGATAAGTCAGACCTCTAAGAGATGAGATTGCTCGACTTTGGAAAATGAAGAAGGGTGAAATTATCCTTGTGATCGTGAGTGCATTGGGAACTGTCTCGAAATACTTTGGAAGCTGTATTAGCTACATTAAACAAATTGGAATAACGATGAATAACGAATGAACACGCTAAAAAACCAGCACAATTAGGTAAAACCCGAATCATACCATTCGTCTTAGGGCATTCCAGCTACAGGTGAAAGGACTGTAATTCCTTACATGGCAGGTAAATGTCCGGGACCACATCAATAATAACCGAAGCAAAAAATGAGAACTAAAGCTATGTGAGAAATCATACAGTTTCAAACACAATAATCAATAATTAATAGGGTTTTTTAAACTTCAAGCGTATATTTTTCCATGTTATCACTTAATACAATTGTATGCCGTGTATACATTACATCATTACCCTAAGAAATACCACTCATTATCAAGGCATGGTATCAGGGACGCACAGAGTAACGTAGTCACCAATAAAGGAGGGGAGGCTGATCCCATGTCTTACTACGTTGACAGAATATGTAATATGTGGTTCGAATTACCACACATATGATCTTCTTTATGATATATGAGATTTCGCTTTTATCGTAACTTATTTCCGTTAACATCTTCGCTATCGAATGTGTACTCTTTCCGATTGCTCCTATCGCGCCAATGCTTAAATTGACAAATATAACTTTTTG
>RDPX01000005.1:4425778-4438995 GCA_003991215.1 Morbakka virulenta | reverse complement strand
ATCAATGCTTGTGATTAGTCTTGTTATTTGTGCCTGTCCCTTCATTATGAAGAAGTTCAGTGTTCGTGAATTGTTCTGTTACATGATAGAAATATTATTCGTTCCTTTCTCCTGAAAAACTTAAATTTCAAAATAATGAAAACAATAACTTCCAATTTCACTCACCCTAGGCTACTGGTAGCCCGGTGTTTGATCTTAACTTACAAGTCAAAAAACAAAGAAAGAAAATATAATAATAATAATAATAATAATAATAATAGCAAAACATATTGCAAAGCTACCAGGAACAAACTCGCTCGCCGAAATACAAAAAATAGTGCTTAATGGGACAGCACATATACTACGAAAAGCATTATCATTATAAAACTACCTTTTTACTATTTTACTATACAATTATGTTATCTGATATATAAATATTTGTTGTCTGAAGCCAGCCTTTCCATTTCCTCAGGTGTCTGGGATAGACCCGGAGTGGGATTGTATACAGCCACAGAGAAATGTAAAACCAAAATAATAATAATAATAATAATAATAATAAAGAAGTGTAATTTATACCAGACCTTGTAAAGATACTTCCAAAAAATAGCAAGCATATTTGTGCAAGTAAAATCGTGCTTTTTCCAAATATGCCTCTGTTATGGCCTTCCCACAGTGGTAGTCATCAGTTGCAACTCCATTGCGTAAGAAAACATCCAAAAAATGTAACGCAGTTGGCAACATCAACTTCCATTGCAGCGACTCCATTACAATCACTTCAGTGTGGACAAAATCCTCAGCAGTGAATGACTGTTGTACCAGTTTACTAAATGATGACAATCGTGGTATGTTTTCTTCATGTTCTTCAATTTTTGCTTAAACAAAGAAAAATAATATAGTTTATAGATGGTCAAGTAAAACCCACACATTGCTATCCCAACGCCTAAAAACGAAACGTATGAGAAATAAATTTACGAGTTTATGATCTACATTGTCTGCTGCGGTGTAGTGATATAGAGGTATGTGTGACCACTGCTACAATTACTGTATCATAATACTTTTAAGCCTTAATTTCACTTTCCAAAAGCCTCATTTGAGTGCACAAAACACAAAAAAACACCATGGAAATATTTTCCATCGATCAAAACCAAAATAGTATACATTACTATTATTAAAGGTACAAGCAAAGTCAAGTGATAAATACGCCATCCATCTTTTGAACAAATGTTTTCTGCCATGTGCAAATCTTGCACTGGGCTCTGAATACTAAAATCATGCATCTCAAAATTTTAAACAACAGTATAATAACTTGGCTTTCTGTACCTGCAATTGTCAAACAGCACACTGCCAATAAATTCAGTTGTGAGTCACTTGGGATATTGAATTTATCCATGAATATATCTAAATAACGAACAGCCAAATGCAATACTAACGGACTCAGTTTCATTTTTTCACTTAATACCGCCATCCAATCAACCAGGTATCGTCTGAACCCAAGCAATGGTGACCTGAAGGTGTAGGGTACCAGCTGTAATTCCTTAATGCGAAGCTTTTTGCATATATCATCACCCAACTCATTGCTGATAAATCCGACACTTGGGTCAACCATCAGATCTTTTCTAAAGGAAAATGGAAATCATTGGTAGTTGGTAACATAAACAAAATAAAGAACAAACCAAACTCAAAATAAATAGACTTCTTATCAAATATAGAGATTGGGAAAATCATTTAAAACATGCACCTTCTGAATTGGTTTACAGGGAAGCTTTATCAACTTAATGATAGCTCAGGAGCTGCTTGACTGAAATGTTTGTCAAGGGCACTTCTAGAAAAAAAACACAACAAAATGATACAAAAGACGGTTGACAAACAATGAACGTAATTTCAAATTACACTTAATGCGTAAATGGAAATCTTTGTGGTCCTTTGCAAAGTGCTTCTTGACTAGGCTCAGGAAAACTTTTCCCACGTTGATTTTGACACTTTTGTTGAAAAGGGAAGAGAGGGAGGAGGGTGTTTAACCATATGATATTTTGCTTTCTTTATTTACTGTCTGATGGCCAGAAAATCCGTTTATAAGACAGTGACTGTTTGTACTGTTTTTAATGCTGCAGCATATTTGTCTTGCCATTTCAAATTTGTTTCCATCACAATTTCTCTTGCAATTTTCTGCATTGCGTATTTTTTGGTAGTTGATAGAGGGGGTTGGAATTTCCATTCATATACAGAGACTTCTTGTTTGTCTTTCTGTATGAACAACATTTTTTGGTATTCAAATTAAATGTCACATCCAGGAAGTTTGTTCTGACCAAATTTTTTGCAATGGTTTCAAGTCCTCCGTTTTTTTTCTTTATACAAGCGATCACGCTCTACCAGCCCCTTCACATTATTTATAACAAAAGAATACCATTACAATAACAACATCGATGGATTCAAAATCCTACAAAATTCATTTGTGTCTTGACAAGAACATGTTCCTGAATCCTTTAATTGGATGATGTGTACCATCTCATACTCATAATTCTCAAATGGGTTTATTTGTTAATTCTATGGTGGTCCAGCATTTGCCTTAACATCGTCATTTGAGGAAAGATTATTGCAATTAACACCCTGGCCATTCTTTTTGAAAAAAAAAGCTTTAAATCTCACTTTTCAAAGTAAACATTTAACTTTTTCCATCACACACATAAAGAAATCATTTTTCGATTGTACTGATGTATTCTTTAATGGGTAGTTAAAGTTTATCTTTTGCAGTATGTTTTTAATCCAATCCACCGATGACCTTAGCAAGAGCGCCCAAACTTTTCACAAGCTTAAAAAATATACTTGGATGCCCCTTGTAGTTCTATGGATTTCATCATAGATTTCCTCCAGTGAAGCTGGCTAAAGACTAAATTATGGCTCCACATAATAATGCTGTGTGCACACAAGTAAGAATATCACAAAATCGCTTAGCATTGTACACACTGGGGCTTGCAAAAAAAAACACAAACCAAACAAACAATAAAAAGGTTGATACTATGCTCTTTTACACTGGCCCTGAGAACTCTTGCCTCACGTAAATTTTTCAACATTCCCCAGCTTCTGCAACAACTCCCAGCTGACATTCAAATAATCACCAATCATACATGACCACCTTTAAGAGACAGGTTCAATCAGAGTAATAAATGATGGCCAACGGGCTCCCAATGAATCTGAAGGAAAAGGAATAAACTTTTCCATTGACACAAAAATGACGATCAATGGTCCAAATTTGGACATGCAGAGTGTATTGAACCTGCAAGAGGTGTCTGTGGGAATTAAATACAGGAAAATGCTATCTTCCACAATGTCAACAAAGAAGGCAACACACGGTAATGCAGAATCCTGTTTAAGTATGCCTTGTAACTGTATTCAAAATTGGGAATTAAATCTTGGAAAGTATTCGCAGATTTTACCAAGATCCATATTTTCTGAGGGTGGCTGTGAAAGAGCCTCTTAGGTAACAAATGGTCTGATTACTGAAGCCTCTGTGGAAGTTGAATGTGTACAGCAAAAAGACTAAGATTAAAGAATTTAACAGTAATATGTCTGTGCTACTTTATTGGGCAGGAATGCTCACCTTGCTCTGCTGTATCCTGACCGGGTAGCGTGTTTCTGCCGTATCTTCCGCTCAACCAGACTCTGCAACCTGCTCCTGTGGCTAGTGTCCTCTCTCTTCAGCTCAAGCAAGCGAAGGTCTGTTTTCACTATATCCCTTCATCTTTGCTTTGGTCTGCCTCTGCCTCTATTTCCTTCAACTCTCATTTCGCATACCATCCTGGTGTCTTCCTCTGCTTTTCGGCGACAAACATAGCCAAACCATTCCATCCTCCTTTTTCTCATCAGATCTTTTACTGGCATCACCCCTGCTTCTGTTTGTTATCGTCTCATTCCCCCTTTGCTCCTCTAAACTTATTCCAAGGCAGTATCTGAGCATACGCATTTCACAGGAGCTGATCTTATCCGCCTGAGTACCCGTAATAGGCAAAGTTTCATTTCCGTAGATCAGAGCTGGTCTCACTGCTGTTTTATAAATTAGCACTTTGAGCTTGGGAGGCATTTTTCGGTCGCAGAGTACTCCAGTTAACTCTCTCCATTTGTTCAAGGGTTTAGAAATGCGCAGTTTGACTTCCCTTTGGCAGCCTCCCTCCTGTTGAATCGTGGTGCCAAGGTATTTGAACTGGTGACATTTCGGTAGCTTGTATTCAGTTGGTTGTATTCATTCATCATGATGTCTCCTGTCTCTCCAACTGGTGGCAAATACTCGGTCTTTGACCTACTCAGCTTCAACCCCGCACTCTCCATCACCTCTCTCCACTTCTCAAGTCGCTGCTCAAGTTCTAGTCGATCATCTGTGGAGAGCACCAAGTCATCGGCGAACAACATTGCCCAAGGGGTTTCTTCAGCAATTTTGTCAGTGATGACGTCCATGATTAGGAAGAGCAACGGGCTTAAAGCCGATCCCAGGTGTGTCTCCTTTCTGCTCAAAGACAGGTGTGGTAGTGCTTGCTCTCCATTCCTGTGGTATTCCGTCTCTCATGATGTTTCTCAGTACTGCTGTTATCCAAGATATTCCTTTTTCCTTCAGGAATTTCACTAGCTCAATTGATAATTCGTCTGGTCCCGTTGCTTTATTTGTTTTCATTCTCTCAAGTTGTATTTTAACTTCACTCTCGTTGATATCCTGCACTGGTCCTTGCACCGGTGGAACCTCCTCCAATTTCTCCATTCGATTTTTGGTGTTCAGTAGGGTGTGGAAATAGCCGCTCCACCTGTCTCGAATTTCTCCATCTTCACATAAAATTTTTCCATCCTTATCCTTCACAAGGGGCAGTCTGTCGATGTCCTTTGACCTCCTGTTCCTGGTTTTTGTCAGGCGATGAATGATCTGAGGCCATTTCTTCCCAGCCCCCTGTAAAGGTTTTCAACAGCTGCTTCTCGCGCTATTGCACACTTTTCCTTGCTGATCTTGTTCATTTGTTGGTAATGCTCTTTTGCTTCATCCGTCCTTTCCATTTTCCACCGTTTAAAGGCTATCTTCTTTTCTTTTTTTGCCTGCTTCACTTCTTCATTCCACCAACAAGACTCCTCCTCTAAGTATTTCCCAAGTACTGATGTTCCCAGGACCTCCTTAGCTGCTTCTATTATATCGGAGCAGGTTATCTGCCACTTCATTTTCGTCTCGCCTTCAGTGTCTTCCAGTATTTCTTCCAGCTTCTCTACTAGGTCTCTTTCTCCTTCTCTTCTTCTTTTTACGTAGATGTAATCCATCACTAGTAGGCGGTGTTGAGGAACTACGCACTCCCCAACAATCACTTTGAAGTTCTTTATTCTGCTCAGGCCTTCTCTCCTTGTCGTGATGTAATCACTGATTGTCTTATTAGGGCCGCTCTCAAAGGTATAACTCTGCGCGTCGCTCTTACCGAAGAAGGTGTTCACCAGGGCCAGATCACTAGCTCTAACAAAGTCAAGGATCTTCTCTTTGTCTGCACTGATGTTACCACATGACTTCCCTACATGCCATCTCTTGTATCCCTGTCTAATGCTTCCCAGATGTCCGCTCAGGTCTCCTGCCAGGAAAAGCTCCTCCTCTATGCCAATATTGTCAGTTACCCTTGTAAGTTCTGCCCAGAATCTCTCTTTCTCTTCCTCATCACAGACTTGTTGTGGGGCATATGCTGATGATGTTGCAGGTTTTCTGGGGGGTCACCAACTTCATGCTGATGATCCTGTCAGCTTTCCTTTTTACTTCTATGCTCTTGTCTTGCCATTCTTCCTTCAGGCATATCGCAACTTCATCCCTGGCCNCTCAGGTCTCCTGCCAGGAAAAGCTCCTCCTCTATGCCAATATTGTCAGTTACCCTTGTAAGTTCTGCCCAGAATCTCTCTTTCTCTTCCTCATCACAGACTTGTTGTGGGGCATATGCTGATGATGTTGCAGGTTTTCTGGGGGGTCACCAACTTCATGCTGATGATCCTGTCAGATTTCCTTTTTACTTCTATGATCTTGTCTTGCCATTCTTCCTTCAGGCATATCGCAACTTCATTCCTGGCCGTGTCCCTCCACTATAGTAAAGTTTCACTCCTTCTAAAATGTTTCTTGCCTTTCCTCCAGTCCATCGCGTCTCTTGTAGGCATAGTATGTACAGTTTGCGCCGAGTCATGATGTCTGCAATCTCTCTACTCTTCGCTGTTAGCGTTCCGATGTTTAGGGTTGCTATCCTGATCGTTGTTAGCCTCGCTTAACACGGGGGATGCCCCACCATTGTCTGGTTGTTGTCGGTTTTCAGGCATAATTTAATTTGAGGCATATTATTTTTACCGGCCGGATGCTCTTCCTGTCGCCGAACCCTCTGTCTTTATCCAGGCTTGGGACTGGCTGAGGGATGCGCTGGCTTGCTCATCCCCCAGGCGACATTTTTATTGGGCAGGAATGTGAAAATCAAATTAAAGTGATATCGCCAGACTGGAAATGCTTTAGAGAAAATGTTTGAGGGGAGTATTTTGCATCTTGTGGCTCATGAAGGTGAGTAACAATGAACTTTACCACAGGACCAAAACATGTCCATTAGGGGAGATCACAGCATTTTCTGTACCTACCATTCTCTTTTTGATTTCCTTGCAACCATCCATTTGAGAATGTAGTCCCCAGTTATGAGCTTGTTGCCATTTTCGACTGTTGATGGTGATATAGAAGTCATCAGCATGATTAGACACTACAGATTTCAATGACCCTTGTTTTCTTTACATTTATAAACATTCCACGAGCTTCACTCTCCCTTTTCACCCAGTCCACCAGTTCTTGAAGTTCAGTCATACAAGGGGCAACCAGGACAACATCATCAGCATATCTTAGGTTTGACACTTTGTGCCCTGCAACATCTATTCCTCCTTCAAATCTCAGTAGTGCTTTCTTCATGATTGACTCTGAGTAGATATTAAACAAATGAGGTGACAGGGTGCAGCCTTGTGTGATGCCTTGTCAAATTTCAAACCATTCCATTAGTCCATACGTTGTTCTTACAGTAGCTCTCAGTTGGTCATACATGGATTTTAGCAGTAATATAATGTGAACAGGAAATTCCATATCACACATGTCATTCCATAATATATTATGAGCAACCATGTCAAAAGGCTTAAGTAATTGATGAAGCACAAATATTAAGTCTTTGCCAGGTTCACTATTCTGCTCAATAACCATTTTTAGGTTAAGGATTTGATTCCTTGTGCCTTTTCCTGGTCTGAATCAACAATGTTCTTCTGCAATCTCTTCATTTAGTTTGGTATTCATTTGGTTTGCAATGATTTCCAGTAGAATTTTGCTACTCTGGCTAATAAGGGCAATTGTTCTGTTGTTGGTGCACTGCATGGTGTTTCCACCCAGTCTTGTGGCCATGTTGTTTCATTCCAAATTTTTGCAGAGTTGATGGTAGAAACACTCTAGAATAACATCACCTTTCTTGATCATTTCTGCTGTTGTTTCATCTACACCAGGACTCTTACTTATTTTAAGATCATGATGACTGCACTGACTTCTTCCTGAAGGGGAACCTTTCACATACAGTTTTGAGCAGTATTCCCTCCATCTTTGCTTGATTTGGCCACCATCACACAAAATTGTGCCACTGTCTGATTTGATTGAGTCAGCCATTGGTTTGATCTTTTTGGTGAGGTTATTAACACCTTTGAATAGTTCCTTGGTGATGTGGGTGGTGGCATTTTCTTCCACGTTTTTGAACATGTTGTTGGTATGTGCTTCTCTGGCTTTTCTAATCATTCTCTTGATCTTGATATACTGATTGTGATATATGGCTTCCTCCTCACGTGTGTTTAAGCCTTCAGCTTTGATTTATCGTCTTTTCTTAACTTCCTCCACTGTGTCATCCAATATCCATTGCATGGTTTTCTTTCTCTTTCTTGGTATTGTTTCCTTTACAGCATCTAGTAGGATCTTCTTTCCTTTGTTCCACATTTCATTGACAGTCTTTTCCTCATCAAACAGAAGTAATGCTCCTGTTGGTTATTGCAAATACAGCATCAACTGATTCGTAATCTAGCCTCAAAGGTGGGGGTGGTCGCAGTTAGAAGTTGGTGGTCACTGTTGCAGCCAGCCCCTGGTCTAGTTTTAACATTTTTGACACAGCTTCTCCATTTTTGGTTTTTCATGATGAAATCAACTTGGTTGTGCAACTTTTTGTCAGGTGAGGTCCAGGTGTATAAGTGTCAAGGATGGTGTTTGAACATGGTGTTCAAGGTTTCAAGGTTGTTTGAGCTACAAAAATCAAAAAAGTCTTCCCCTATATCATTTTGATCTCCTAAACCATAGCATACACATGTGATGCCCACTATATCATTCATATCTCCTGTCACAACTGTGATATCTCTGATTGGGATTGAGTTATGGGTATCCTGACGACTGTTGCACAACTCCTTTATTTCATCTTCTTTTGAAACACTGGTTGGTGCATGGCTCTGGATAATGCTAAAGTTGCAAGGCTTTGCTTACATTCTAACTTTGATTAGTCGATTGCTGATTGGGCTGTAGCTAAAGAGTGAGTTACTTGTGTATTTACCAATAATTACAGCAACACCATGACTGAATCCATCTTCCTTACTGGAGAAAAGAATGGTCCCATTCTCTGCAGTTTGGAAGCTACCTTGGCCATTCCAGCCAGTGTCCCAGATGTCCAGGATTTGGATGTTGCATCTTCTCATCTTGCCACACACAGTACTCAGCTTTCCTAGTTCTTTCATCTTCCTGGCATTTCATGTGCCTAGTTAATAATACAAACTAAATGACACAGTGCAAAATGTACTTACTGTTGATTAGACTACCAAAGAGATTAGATGTTGCTTTAAAAGCTGTTTGCTATTTAGATTTTTACCTCCTCCCCAAACCATGAAATATAACATAATAAAAGGGTCATAATGAGGAGCCGTGGCTTAATGGTTAGTACAACTGCATAGTAACCAAGAGTTCCAGGTTCGATTCCCCGAGCTGTCGAGGAGAATTTGGAACTTTGCAAAGCAAAAAAAAGCCATTGGTTGGCGTCAGGAAGGGCATCCGGCCAAGAAATTCCTCAATGCCAAATAAAAGTCCCTCTGAATGGCACCGTCTGAGCTTCAATTACTGGAGGAAAATGACGTTAAAACTAAAAATAAAATAAATTTTTTCGTCCAACACATGCTAACATGTAAAATGGACGTTAAACCGAATATGATGATGATGATGATGATGATGATGATGATGATGATGATGATGATGATAATGTAAGAGAATGAAGCAGCTAACTGCAAAAACAAGCAGGGTGACACACAAAGAGCTAAATTTTAACTGCTGTGGACATTTTACAGTAGCAAGTTGATAGTAGCAAGCTGACAGCCATTCTAGATTGGTGATATTTTTCATTTCAAAGTTTGTTGTTTATGGTTATGATGACAAATTATGGATGGGATTGTACAAGCATGGGCATTAAAATGACAGACTGACATCTTGTCTTCCCTGGCTATCAAATTAGAGCAAACTCACATTAAAACATCAAAGGGAACAGTCTAAAATGAAACAAATGACAAATAAATCCTGCTGAGGATTAAATGACAAACTGAAGCAGTTATGACTTACATGCCTCAAAATGAATAAAACAGACAATGGAAATGAATAAAACAGACAATGGAAATGAATATCTTGCACATAAAATATTAGAGCTGTTTATATATAAAGTCTGGAGTGAGGGAGGCAGAATCTCAGTTCCAGGACTTGAAGAAAAAAACAACCCCAAAACACACAGCCACTATAATGAATGTTTATACACAACAGGAAATTACTAGGAAAATCTGAAAACAACTGACAAATTCTACACTAAATTAAACAACTGAACCAACAAGTTAAAAAAACTCTTAATCCTTATAGTAGCTGGAGATTTGAATAGGAAAAATGGACAAAAAAATGATATTGATGAAAATTTTTTATCAAGGTATTAGGAATACAAATGATAAATATTTTATCAACTTCTTCACTCAGCACAACTTAAAGGTATTGAATACATGTTTTCTGCAATAAAAGAAAAGACCAATCAAATGGTAACAAACAAGAATAATTAATAAACATAGAAAATAAAGCAAAAATTTATTTGCATTCAAAATTTGAATAAACATCTGCTGCAAAATGCAAGGTCACATTATGGAACACTAGCATGTAGTAATCACAAGTTAGTTATTACAAGAATGGTGATTACTTGCTTTGAAGTATTACAACAAATTAACAAGAGATAAAATGATATCATTCAAGTAAATGAATACTGAAATTTGGTAGAAAGAAAAGACAAACAAAAGGTATATCAACTAAGGCTCACAGACAAAATGAACAGTTTACAAAAAGATTCAAATAGCCTAAAAACTACCAAGTAGCCCACAAATTGGTTAGAGTGAAGGACAAGATGAAATGATCAGATGGATACAATGCCATAATATAGAGCTTTTCACTAGTGCAAAAGAACTTCAGAATGCATAAAGAATAAATAAAGGTATGGAAATGATAAAAAATATCAAAAATAAGAGAAACCAAGCATTTAAGAAAAGTAAAGAAAGAAATTAAAAACCAAAAAGAAAATGGAATTTACAAGATCAGAAACAGAATACAGAAAGAAATACAATCATACATCAACTAAATGGGGCAAAAAGTAATAATTACACATGAACATTACCAAAAAACAATTATGCAATGAAAATCATTCAGTATTATCATTCACTGGAGAACCTAGATCACTCAATGTACCAATCAGCATGGAGGCAACAGATAAAGCAGCTAAAAAACCAGGAAAAAGCCTGGAAGATGTCTCTTCTTCTTTTAGACATACTTGTATCAAACAAAGGAGATTTTTGACACTTTAATATCATTTGAGGAACTATTGACTGTTTTCAATGACCATTTTGAGTTAAAAAATAACGTGCCTTTTGAAAGCTTCCAAACAACATGAGAGTTAAACAGTTTATTACTCATTTAAGACAACTATCACTGTAATGTGAATACGGACAATCTTTGAATGACCAAATCAGAGATCAGATCATACCCACTTGTCATTCTTCAAAACTGAAAAAGCATCAACTCACGGAAACCATCCCTGATTTGGAAAAAAACTATCAAAAGAGTCAAAGCCCTACAAGCAGCAAGCTCATTATAAAAAATTTGAGCAGACTGTTCCAACACAACCATTTAATGAAGATATCAACCAATTTAGGCACCACCTAGAAACTAGAACCAACACTCCCATCAGCCAACTTCAATCACTAAACAATGCACCAGCTATGGAGCCAATGGGCACACAGGGCCTGAATGCAGTAAAAGCTGTGACAAAACATGCAATCATTACAAAAAGAAAGGGCATTTGTCCAAAATCTGTTTCTCTAAACAAAATGTAACACTTGGATGAAGTGATAAAAATAGAGACAATTGAAATATCAACAAACAAAACAGTAGAAACAAACTCCAAAAGCAAGTTAATCAAATGAAATTAGACCACAAGACATCAGAAGTCACTATCTTCACTATGGGGGAAAAAAGCAGGCAAGCCAAATCAGCATCAATGGCATTGTTGTTCCCATGATCATGGACTCAGGTGCAACTGCTAATATCACCAATGAACAGACACTAAGGAAAATCAAATTGTCTCCACATTTACATCCTGCTCAAAGCAAATTCTTACCATTTCAGCAAACCATTATACCTTCTGCAAAAGTTCAAAGCAACTCAGCTGTCATTATGTTTTTACCCAGGCTCAGACACTTGTTATCAAAGGTGCCTGAGCCTCACTCCTTGGACATACTACAGCAAAAGAAATAAATGTTCTTTATGTGGGACCACCATTAGAAACAGTCAACCAACTCTCAGAGACTGAGATTCCACTGTCAACAAAGTCCAGCACTGAACAAGATAAATCTGAATTCTCAGGACCAGGACTCTTTCAGAATTACTCTTTAAAATTACATATCAACCCAGAGTTTATTCCAGTTCAGTAACCAATCAATGGAGACAATCAACCTACTCCTACTGCTTCAGGTAATTAAAAAAGTTATAGGTTCCACAACTTGACTGAACCCAATTGTCATTGTTCCAAATCCTTCAGGGAAAATATGCATGTATCTTTCAGTGCCTTGCTGGAGATATTATATGAGCTCACAAATTCATCTCAGCTAAAGCTCAGAAATATTGTAATGTCAATATTCACATCATTGGTAATGCTACACCAGCTGCCTTTGACATCATCAATAGAAAGGAAGTTCTGGTAGTTGTGACCACTTTTTAAGATCAAGATGAGTACAGACTGGTGAGACTATCAGTCTGTACTATTACTTAATAACACCACTATCAATGTTTGGTAATACTTCAGACCAAGACTTCTCATCCAATGTCAGATCTCCCCAAGGCAATGCGATTAGTGGTATATTTTTCAAAATTATTTCAGAAAATAGTCTAAGATCAGTCAGGGAAAAGATAGATGAAAGAAAACAAATCACAGATGAAACACAGTGCTAAACGTCATCACTTGCTAATGGACTTATTTATGCAGATGACAGCAATTTTCCTACTGAAAGCATTATGGAAAAAGAACATCTCAAAAGCATAGTCAAAGAATACCATGCAAGCACAACCTGAAATGCAGATAAAACTGAAAAACATTGATTAGGAACTGTAATGAAAGGAAGGACGAAGTGTCAAGGAACATAAAAAAACATGGGTCACTATTGGGTTGCTATTAAAGCATTTCTTCTTCTTCTATCCATTTCAAATATTGTGGTCCCCTTGTTTAGGGGTCTGACAGTTTCTGACAGTCTGCAGGCAGCATCTCCATGTGACACAGTTCTGTGGATCAACTGTGTTCATCTTCCATGTCTTTCCGTCTTGTGTCACTGTCTGGATCCATGTCTTCTTTAGCTGACCAGCTTTCCTGAGGTTACTGACCAATAATTGCTTCTTTCAACATGCCAAAACCAATGTAACTGATTTGCTCTTAGGATCTCATCAAGCTTTGGGAGGTGAAGTTCTCTCAACAAGGGTCTGGTCCAAAGTGCTTGGCTTGTCCAGGTTTAATGTTGCACATCCATCTGAACATAGCCTTAAAATTGCTTTGTAGATGTGCAAGGGAGGGTTGGGTACAGCCCCAGCATTACCACATTCCTGACACAGCTGCTATATACTCTACCGTTGGTGGCTAAGGGTACGG
>RDPX01000005.1:4335976-4408616 GCA_003991215.1 Morbakka virulenta | reverse complement strand
ACAGTAGGGATCGGGATCAACATTGGGTCAAACAAGACTGGCTCCCTAGACCACAACTGCAAGCCGGGGGGCCAAATCTGATGGAGCAACCTTTGATTGATCGATCTAACATTGTACCTCCTCCACTTCACATAAAGTTAGGCTTAATGAAGCAGTTCGTAAAAGAACAAAGACCAAGAATGCTTTCAGCACATCAGACGAACTTTTTCTAGTTTGTTCTATGAAAAAGTGAAAGCTGGGATATTTGATGGACCCCAGATTCAGAAACTCATTAATGACAGTAACTTTGAAGGAACCATGACAGTTGTTGAAAAGGCGGCATGGACTTCATTTGTAGATGTTATCAAGCAGTTCTGCAGGAAATTATAAATCTCCAAACTACAGGAGCTTGATTGCTGATTTGCTGAAAAACTATCATAAGCTTGGCTGCAATATGAGTATCAAAATGCATTTCCTGCAGAGTCACTTAGATGTCTTCCCGAAAAACCTTGGAGATGCTAGCAATGAGCAAGGTGAGAGGTTCCACCAGGATATAAAAGAAATGGAAGGAAGATACCAAGGCCGATGGGATGTTCACATGATGGCGGACTACTGTTGGTCAATAAAGCGAGACTGTCTAAGTGTCAAACATGGAAGACAAAGTCGAAAAAGAAGCTTCCTACCATAAAGTGACATTCTTTTCCCTATTTCTATATGCTTTATATACGCTAGCATGCATACAACTCGTTTTTTTAAATATATTTGCATATACTTGTATGTTAATAGTGTGAATTTCCTTAATTTTCACTGTTAAAGTCCATTTTCACATCTGAATATGGTTTCATAAAATGTATCTACAGCCAATAAATTATTGTTTCAGGACAGCTACAAGTAAATACAACCCTTTTGTGCATATTAATTGAATAAATCAAGGCGATATAAAAAAACTGAGACCCGTTAGGGGAAAAATAATGACATTTTCGAAATCAGCATGTAAATATTACCCAGGATCACTTGCCAAATAATGATTACAAAAATTTTGTTTCTCAGTGTTATTATCCCATGTTCGAATATCTTCTCCAAAATACACGATTTATGGTAAATCAGGACGAAAACAAGTTTCTGTCACAATTAAGTTGCGAATAATAGGTTATTAAAGTGTCTCTCTCTCTCTCTCTCTCTCTCTCTCTCTCCCCATTAGTAAATTTAAACAAATGAGTTGTTTCGTAAAATAAAAAAAGCCTTGACAGAAATGGGTTTATCTTTTATTTAGGATATACAAAAGGTAATTGTAGAGTTATCGGAAATTACCAAATGCAATCTAAAGATCAGTTTCCCTCCAGCAATGAAATAGCAAAATCTAGGTGTCAAATAAGTGCCTCATGTCACACTAAGTAAGTAGCAGGAAAAAAAGAAGAAATATTGAATGACAGCCAGAAATTCTCTGGCGTAATCTTAATATTTATTCTTTTGATCTAGCCCTGAGGTGAAGGAAATGCGTTGGAACCTGACTTATAAATGTCATCCAGACACTTATTACTTACCAATGGATCAGCTGCTAAACTCTTTGATGGAAATTTATATTTTTTCAAATATTATTTCATGATTATAACTCGGTAATTGGCTTTAAAAACCTACGGGAAAATTCCTGCCTGTTGAAGTGAAAGTTCTTGACAAAGACCTCAGTCCGGCTTTGGCTGTCTGCTTTGCAGCAGAAATTTCAGGTCGGTAACGAACTTTTAAACCAAGTCACTCAAAGTATTATAATGTTAGTAGATTCAAAGATGCCCAGTATGAGAAAGCAACACAACCCCAGCCTTATCTCTTCAAAGATAATTAGCTTAAATTATTGTTATAAATTATGCTATTCCTCAATATTACTTGAAGTATCGGACTGGGTTCCAGTTTACTCCCCTAAGACATAGAATAAACAGAATATACCTAATGGAATCATTACAAACTTAGTAAGAGAGGCTTTTAGATATCGAAACACAATGCCTGCAGCCCAAGAAAAGTAAACCAATTCCATTGGTGTAGTTTCTACCATCCTCGTAGTTTTCTTGTTTTGTTCAGCGTGCAATAATTCGTTACTTATTGCATTACTGTTTTTATACATGTACCCTTACTATTAAATAGATTTTATGTATTTTGTAAAAAGCTCTAAATTACCACTTGAGTGTAAAGAACACTTATTTAATTTTTTAATTGAAAAATAAAAATTGTAAAAAAATCGACAAAGAATTGACAATTTTACTTCTCATCAATGTGTCACAAATTGCAACAGATCTTGACCTTCTACATTATTCTCCGCATATAAGCCTACTCTGTTTAAAAGCCCAGGGGCTTATACCAGGGTATAGACCAACTGGGCCTTTATCCGGGAGACTTTTTCAATTTAGGTTTTAGGGGTAAAAAGCAAAGAGAGATGCATTTATTCAAACAATTTTTTCTCTTTTGCAGATATCTTTAATTACATGTTCGGCTTTTTTTAGATAAGTTTCTTGTCCTTTAATGACATATCCACTTGGAACCTCTTTAACTGTTCCCTCTTTTTTTATGTCTTTTTCCACAGACAATAGTTCTCATCCCCCCCCCCCCACACACACACACACATACATACCTACGTTTATTGCNCAGCGTGCAATAATTCGTTACTTATTGCATTACTGTTTTTATACATGTACCCTTACTATTAAATAGATTTTATGTATTTTGTAAAAAGCTCTAAATTACCACTTGAGTGTAAAGAACACTTATTTAATTTTTTAATTGAAAAATAAAAATTGTAAAAAAATCGACAAAGAATTGACAATTTTACTTCTCATCAATGTGTCACAAATTGCAACAGATCTTGACCTTCTACATTATTCTCCGCATATAAGCCTACTCTGTTTAAAAGCCCAGGGGCTTATACCAGGGTATAGACCAACTGGGCCTTTATCCGGGAGACTTTTTCAATTTAGGTTTTGGGGGTAAAAAGCAAAGAGAGATGCATTTATTCAAACAACTTTTTCTCTTTTACAGATATCTTTAATTACATGTTCGGCTTTTTTTAGATAAGTTTCTTGTCCTTTAATGACATATCCACTTGGAACCTCTTTAACTGTTCCCTCTTTTTTTATGTCTTTTTCCACAGACAATAGTTCTCATCCCCCCCCCCCACACACACACACACACACACATACATACCTACGTTTATTGCACAGGAGCAATAACTCGCAATTCCCATCGGAACATGTCCAACAATAGTTGGGTTCTTTAAAATTTTAACCGCATATTTATCCTGAGGGTTGCCTGGTTCTAGGAGACATATCAATTCTTCGTTCAACGTAGGTGATCAAATGTTTTTATATACATGATGACCAGTAATAAAACTTTCAAAAGTGACACTGTATTGTAGGTTTCCCAATCCTTGCCGTTTCTTGTATTTATTGTTGGCATAGAATGAAGTTATGCAACTTTTTCTCTGTTGACAATATTTCTTGACGTTCGAATGTTCGATCGGAAGAGAAAAACAAAAAGTTACATGAAATTCTTTTGACAATATTTTTCGTTCGAACGTTTGATTGAAAGGAAAACAATAAAGAGTTGGATCGAATCTATAATGTTCTTGAGGCCTTGTTAGTCAACATGGAAACAAGAAAGAGCTATTCGTTAAGCTTCAAAAAGACAGTATTGAAAACTTTAGATGAAAATGACGGAAATATTTCAGCAACATCAAAAATTTGTTGTGTTGATAGAAAGAACATTCGGCGATGGAAAAACCAACGTTCAGCAATGGAGAAAGCTTATCAAACAAAGGGCTTGAAGTCTAGATCTAAAAGACGAATAAGGGTTATGAAAGCAAGATTTCCACCCCTTTAAGATGCTCTGGTCAAGTACGTCAAGGAAGAAAGAGAGCAACGTCAAACTGTAACTGGAAAAATTATTAGCAGAAAAGTAGCAACACTTTTTCAAAAGGTTTATCCTGATCCAAAAGAAATATTCAAATCATCAAATGGTTGGTTAACTTAAATGCTAAGCAGAAACAACTTAACTTACCGTCGGATAACAAGTGTAGGACAGAAAATACCAATAGATGCACCGGAACGAGCTGATAAAATTCTTGTCGAGATGAAAGATTTCTACCAAAATTTTGACATGATATTGAATATGGATGAAACACTGTGTTACTTTGATTTACCAATATCTACAACCTATGATCTCAGTGGCGTTAAAACTGTAAAAGTTGCAACAACTGGAAATGAGAAGTTAAGATTTACCGCTGTTTTAACGGCAGGGGTTCTGAGACAAGGTGACGAGTACAAGACTTTTAAACTTCCACCAATGATCATTTTCAAAAACCTCAAGAAAGCTCCGGAAGGAACATATCCAGCAGGAATGGTAGTTGAGGGATCAAAAGGAGGAACAATGAAAAGAGGAATGATGTTGGATAGGTATGTACCTTTCATATTTATACCATGTTTTTTATTTCATTTTTGTTTGCACGTTGTTTGAGATCGGGCTTGTGGTCGTTTGTATTTGTGTCCGCGTATTTAAAGCTTGTTTTCGTGGGATTCTTCAAGGAATATCATTGTATATCCCTTTCATTCATGAACATTCTTTTTTCTGTAACAATACTTTGTTGTTTTACTTTGCTTTTTTCTATAATTATCATGGGTTATTCAAAAAAAGACTAGGTTGTTTTTTTTGAACAAAAGAAAAGTTTGCTGATAAACTTTGCTCGATACAGCGAAATCACACCTTGGCGAAGAGATTACTGCAGCTCTCAAAAATCTTGAAACGAATGTCAAGTACATAGACGGTGACATGACTCCACTACTTCAGTTCTTAGATACCCACGTTAACATGTCTTTCAATGACCACTTAAAAGTTAAGTGGTCAAAGTGGATGGATTGTGGTGAAGTGGAGTACACCAGAACAGGAAAGAGGAAAAGGGCTTCTAATGAATTGGTGGCGAATTGGGTTCAAGAGGCGTGGAAGTCAATCCCCAAAGACATGATAGAAAGTGGTATTAAGCAATGTGGTTACATTGAATGGGGTGGGAACCTAGATGCCCCTCATACAAGATTAAGAGAAACGATAACAAATCGTGCTGTCCCGCTGAGCCTCATTCTAGAAGTAAATGAAATGATCTTAGAAATAGGAAGGGAACAATCAGAGCTTGCCCATCCAGAAACATAGGAAGCTGACAAGGAAGACAAGGAAGAAAACACCGAGCAAGCCAGACCAGAAGAGGAAGAACCAGAAACCGACAGCGATTCGGATGTTGATATCGAAATAGGGTAGATTTGTTTGTAAAATTTAGATTTCCTGCAAATTTTTGTTTAAAAAAATGACTTGTGTCGTTTATTTACCCAACCTTATTGCTGTTTTGAGTATTAAAAAATATAGGCCCATAGGCTTTTATACGGGAGTGTTTTTCAAATTGAAAGTTCAAAGAACGGCAAAAATTCAGATAAAAGCCCATGGTCTTATATGCGGGCGAATAGGGTAGTTACTACTTAATAATTTATTGATAATAAACTTAGGTGCAAATGGCTCTAACAAGAAGTTACAAGTTTTTAAGAAGTATCATAAAACGTACTACTTGTGAATCTAATAATGAGAATGGTAACTTTTACAAATGCCCATTATCAAAGTTGTTAAAACGTTCTTTTCTATTTGGTTTTGAATCTACGAACTCGTTAGCAATCTCAAACAAGCACACCCAGTCAGTTTGTTCTTTGTAAGTGAACAATACAGCTAATGAATTAAAAAGCTTTTGTGACATAGTAGATTGACGGCATGTTTTCAGTCTTCTTGTTAGAAAGAAGGATCTTTCGGGGGTTGGATCTGTAGCCACACCAAGTCCCAACTTCACCAATTTTACATATCAGAAGTTTTTCTTTTTGCTTTTATTTTGTCAAGATTTTGTATTTTCTCTCTTCCAAATGGGAAATTTATTCACCAGCACAAATAGTTTGAGGATCTGGAATTTTGCAGGTAATTCTAAGACATCAAGATCATCTTTAAGGTCCTCCAGCCAATCAATTTCTGATCGGTAAGGCTCTTAGCCGATGGCCTTTAACAATTACTCCGCAATATTTGGGGAAAACTAATTACTAGCTTGTTCAAAGCGATCTTTAATTGCCTTGATCACGGTATTGATGGCATCAAAAAGATTATTTTTTAATTATTTTTGGGCGTTTCCGATTGAAATGCATCTTCATAACCCGCCACGTATTGCAAAATAGAATACTTAAACTTCCTGCGTTTTCTTGGCAGAGTTGGTTCTTCAACATCAAGCTTCTTTGCTTTTTCCTTCATTAATTCAAAAAATAACTTAAAATCTTCGCCTTTTCTCACACCCTGCAAGGTTTTGACTGTCAAATTTGTTAGTTTTTGGGCATTTAGACCAGGCATCTTTTCGTTTTGCAAAGTTTTTGATAACTTGTCTGCGAGGCTATAGAACTTGTGACTTAGGCCAAAGAAAAAGGAAAGGGCTCCATCTGAGATTGGCATCTGATGATACGAGCACAAGTTAATGCATGAAGATTTTATCTTAATCATAATTTTTTTAGTTTCTATAAACATTCATATTTTGCAAAGAGTTTGTTAAAACACGGCTTTCTCACAGCCTATCTGTTTTAAAAAAAAGTTATATAAAGAGGCATGCTTTTTCTTTTCCATCACAGGGTCATCCATGTCTCCTCCATTTCGTCCAAAGATTCAAGAGCTTTTTCATGCTTTGATTCATGCTAACCGCTTAAATGGCTCTATTTATCGCAACCTTTTGAGCTGCCTAATATTCCAAAATATTGACATTTAACAGTTACTGCATTTTGTGTCGTATTTTGTTGACTTTATCAAATATTCTACAACATAACTTTGATAAATAGTTCGATTTCAAACAACTTTAACCTTTTTTTTAATTTTTCTCTCCCTTTAAAATTTATAGACTTTATTTTTAACATTTACAGCATCTGTTGTGGAATTTCTTTGTTAGTTTCCATTCCAACCATTTTGTCCTAGCACTGATGCATACATTTCCTTTAACTAATTCAGGAGGTAAGAAAGGTTATTGTATTCAGAACCGTTTACTTGTTTGAATATATTTACTACTAATGATATTCTTATTTAATGAAATTTATCTTAAACCTATTGTCAATTGACATATATTATATCTTTGATATATGTATACATATCAACTTTTTCTCCAGCTGCTAAAATAAAGTTCCCTAAAGATAATTCAAAAGTGTTTAAAATAAAATAAAAGACATAAAGAACCATAGTTACCCACGTCCTGAACACATAAAGAGAGTGAAGTAGAAAGTAAATTACATTTTATTAAAACGCTGATTGTGAAATGGAATCAGACAGCATAGTATGGGAAGAATAGACCCAATTAGGAATGTATTTTCAAGAACTAATCAGCAATATCAGCCTTATCCTACAAATTCATACTATATCTAAGTGTTTTCTTCTCATCCAGCTTTTGGATAAAATTCATTTCTAATAAACTACGTAAAAAAATATTTTAAAAAACTCACTTTATAATTAACTGGCTACGTGTCCCACCATTCCAGTTCTGGATTGGATTTACTTTAACAGGTAACGATTCCATAGTTCTAAACAATAAAATTCTTACTTTTTCACCCTTTGTTTCTAAGTCGCAACGAAAGAGCAGATTATAGACTGGGCATGCTAAGAAGAAAGTCGAAAGACACAAAACTCTGAGACTCTTGATTGATTGACCACTGAAGTTATTATTCTCCACAGGGAGTCATGACATACTCTCAGAACGTAGCAGCTTAGTTTCTTAATTTCCGTTATAGGGAAAAAATTCTTATAGTGATTAGTTAACTACGTCAGTCAGTGTGTTCTAATCCTTGTTTTCTTATGGTTGAATTAAAAGATGACGTTGAGAATAACATGAACACACACAAAATACTCAGAAGTACAATTCCCGGTGAGGAGTGAGATATATTTGATAAAAGATTCTTTGAACCGCAAAAAATGAGTATGGTCTTTGTTTTTAATTCGATCCTTTGGAAAATACTGGGTATCGTATGATAGTGTATTATTCTGAATTGTTCACTAGGTATAATTTAAACAGCTTTAGCTCAACAGGAAGCTGTGAAATGCACAGGTATATTTAGTGAGGCCAGGCTATACTTTAAACACTCGAGCATTTGAAAGATAAATAAGACTCTTCGAAGTAAAAAACATTGTACCAGAGTATGTTATAGCAGCTTAGAACCTTTCAATTAATTGTTATGAGTAGAGTTAAGCATGTAATTACTTTTTCCAATGCTCAAGAGAGACAAGTAAATTTCATGGTAAAAACAGTTAGGTATGACGTTGAAAACTCATTTGACTTGTGCTTTCCTGTTCCGATGTCTCGCTCTAATCGAGTGAGAAAAGAAACGTGACTTTAATTGCGATATTTAACTTTTAAAAAAGTATCTAGTTCTGCAATAATTTGGCATACGTTGCTAGCATTGTCAGCAATTGTGAAATTAAGAGTCCCTTGTCCCTTAATCGATGATACAAATGTCTTTTATATCATGGGTTTCAATAAAGAGAAAGTTGCTTGTATATCTTTGTGGAGGTTTCATTTATGTATATCAACCATACAATTTAATAATTCACTTCGAATTTCATAGCTTGTACCTTTAAAAACTGCAAAATTCCGAGGATGATTCGCTAGTTGGTTATCTAATCGTGAATTCAACCCAATATGCTTTACAGACACACCTTATTTAAGCGATTTCTTGTATTCGTCATGTCCTCAAAAGGTCTCCGTGAGTCCTACATAATTTGATGCAATTTGATATTTCATTTAACCTGTGGGATTTTTATCCACTTCTTTATTATGTCCCTGAATGATGGCCTTCATCCGGAGAGGATTCTATACAAGTCTGGCATTGCAGTTGATTACATGTACGAGTTACAGATGCTTTGTGCTTGGATATACGCTTAGATAGATTTTTTTTCTAAATCTGTCATTTCATTTCAAGTCCAACTCTGTTCCTCTCCCAATAAAATACTGTAGAAACAAAATATAGGTTTTTAAATCATGCTGAGTGTTAGGCAACTCTTCTTCTGAAACCACAAACGTGAATTAAATGTACGAGCTGAAAAATGGCAGAATGAACATGCCTTACAAGAATTGATTGAAATTTCTTTGTACGTCTTATGTGTGCCGACATTTGATTTCTTAAATGGCCGCTTTCAGAAACACAAGACATCTCCCTTTGATGGCAGTTTTGCTTGCTTTGTCTCTTGTGAATAATGTCTTTCAAGTAAATACGTTTCTGATTCTAACAGAAAGCTTTCCACCAGTCAACTTCACCTTATGCCAGATGACAAGCATTGTCCTGTCTTGAATATTCTCTTCCAATGAGTTGTCTGTAATGGATATCGACTTTCTTTTCTATCTCCTCGGGATCCGCATTGGTCACTTCAAAGAAACGTGTTTAGGTTGAACTACAAGCGGTGAGGGTTGCCTGCCATGATGCACCACGTAGTCTGATCATGTACGGTGTGGACGATGCTCGTTTCTCTGCATGTTGACCATCTCTTAAAATTATTGGCCCATTTGTAGCGGGATCTACCTCTGGGATGGCATTTACATTCCACTTAAAGGCAATGGGGAGATTTCTGAAGAATTATGGACCAGAGGGAGTTATTTTCCCCGATCATGTTTGCTGCCCCGTCAGAGCCGTAGCCAATGCAATTTTCCAGATTTAGTCCATAATTTGCAACATAAATTTTCCGTGCCTCGAATAAAATTACTCCCGTTGTGTTTAAAAGGGACTCCAGGCCAGCAAATACAATAGAAATTCGACTGCCGCCCTTGAAAAAATTCCTTATGACAACAGCTATACGTTTGTCTTTTAAAATATCAGTTAATTCAGCAACCAGCACAGAAAAGTTAATGTCCTAAACACTGCCCTTTAATTCTTTCCATATACTCACAGACACAGCATTTGCAGTGAGTGATTTTTGTACACTTTTGTCTATATTCTGCTTCCAACGCCTTCCCTCATTTATTTTACCAATGTAATCAATCGATAACAAAACACGACGACAAGAAATAAAGATTGACATTTCAACTTCGTATTTTTTCTTTTTGCCACCGTTGCAAATACAATCGATCTTGCAGTATTTGTTGAAGTTTTATGCTTGGTCTGCTTCTCGTGACTTAAAAGATTTGACGATTTAGGAAGGACGTTTTGCCGACAAAAAGCTGACAAAACGCGTTTCTGTTCTGTCCTTCATTTTCTTCATCAAGATATACTTCTTCTATGACTCTAAATATTTTCGCGAATTATTATAGGAGTTTTTCCATTTGAGCATAAATGATCATCATCAGCAGCAGCAGCATCGATTACGGGAAGCTCATGAATGAGCTGCCGTGGCTTCTCTTGTCATGGCTCTTCAATTCACTCGATTCTGTGCTGCTCTAAATGCTTCGACTGACTTAGACCAACTGAAAACTGATAGCTTCATTAATCACGCACAATAACAAACTGAATTCACGAGCTTCTTGAGAGAAGTAGAAAAGATATATTTGACTTTGTACTAGATCAAAAGATCAAAAGAAACTGTGTTTTTGTACTCATTTGTCGCGTTCTAACTGTAGAGTATTTCTGGTAGAGCTCGACTTTAACAATTGACAGTATTCTCTATTCAGAGATCTCTCATCGGTAATGAGATGATTTTCCAATCCTGGTAACTTTAATCATTTCACACTTAATTTTCTTTCGGGGTGAGCCTGAAGCCATTTAAAGGCTTAAAACAATTCAAATGTTTAAAAAGTTGAAAATTTACACAGATTTTCATTCTTATCCAAACACAATTGGTCATTCATTTTTCGAAATATTGAAACAAACAAACATTTTTTTGAAATATTATCATTACAGCTTGGTCGTATTTTGTGCTTCCTGTGGATAGCAAAACACATGCATCCTTAAGAAAAACCTGCATTCTAGACTTCCCATTCTACAGGTGTGAAGCAAAAAATTCGTTGCAGTAAAGCGAGTTTGAAATCGGTTTAAACTGAAGTTGATTTGATCTGTAATGGACTTGGTCTGTGATGCACTTTTAAGTAACGTGCTTTCCTACTTAAAAAAAGTGTTTTACTTGTAAATTGGAATACAGTTACAGGGCCCACTTTTTAAAAATTTCCCCTGCGATAAAAGAATGTAATTTTAAGAAAAATATTTACATAATTGATCGAAGTTATATAAAGGCAGTTAGTCAATTTAAAGCAATAACAATGTGAGAAGTTTCAGAAACTATCTGATGTTATGTTGAAGAAGTACCAGATCACCCATGAGTTCTATTCCGCATTTTAGAAATGAACTCAAGAATACAAAGAAACCTCCGGGCTGTGTATGTCTGATTATTTTTTTTAATTTTTCATTTCCTTGCACCCAAGAACCTACAGATTTGTTAGAAAGTATCATCACTTGCCACATCTATCAGCACTACGAGCCTGGTTTCTAAATATTACATGTGAACCTGCACTTTTTAGAAAGGCACTTGAGTTTGTGCAGAAAAAGGTAAGTAAGGGGAAAAAAATTGTGTTCTTTCCGTTGATGAGACATTAATTAAAAAAGTTAGAATGCAACAAAAGAAACTCAAAATCTCTTTGTTTTGTTGAGGAGCATCGGTGTATCAAAGGTGAGCAGCCTGATTTGGATGCATCACATGCCCCTGTATTAACGGCTTACGGTTTGCAGAAATCATGTTTTGTCTCCACCGCACATGTTTTGACTGCAAAAATAAATGCTGATATTTTGGATTAGATTATTCTTGGGGGGGTTTAAAGCTTTTAACTGAAAGGGGGGGCAGATTTAAGATGTAATTTTTTATGCTTCCCCAAAATAAAGGTATGGCAAACAAATTGTGTTGTAATGAAAAAACTAGATACTAAATTTAATCATCCAACAAAACCAATGCTGTCCCTGACTGTAAAGTCTTTTGTACCCCAAGTGGTGGAGTACATATTTGCTTTACATTAAATTCAGCAAAATGATATTTTCACTTAGGAAATAAACTGAAGGCAACTCATGTCAAATGGTCGAACCATAAAATGAAGGGTAGTGTGTCTGCAAAAACTCTGAGCCATTCTGTGTCAGCAGCCGCAGAGAACATTGAGAGCTATTTAAATTAAGGAACGTTAAGACCTTAATGTCAATGAAAGACACATCTAGAACATATGATATTACAGTTCCGCGTAAAATGTTTTTAATCAGGTAAGCAAAATGTTCGGAAAAGGAAACAGTCACCATATAACTACATTCTCACATCCTGTTTTTCCAAGATCAGCTAGAAATGTACTTTTCTAAAATCCGAAGTTGTTTGGTTATAGTTAAGATCCAACAGGTTTTCAATTAAAAATTCCCTTTACTCTTGAAAAATAGGGTTGAAGTTCCTAAAGTACTAACTGCATTGGTATAACCTTCAATAGCTTAGGTTCAAATTTTGAAATGTTGAGTCAAAAGTTGAAGTTATTGTTGTCCAGTAATGTTCTGGGATCAGGTGTTCTTAATTACAGTTTTGGCTATGCTTCAAGAAAAATCCAGGAAAACTTGTTCAGAATATTCTAAATCTCGTAGCGAGTCTTTAGGAAGTGCACTTTGTGTGCTACAAAACACTTCCTGGCTTTCATGTAAATACTATGGCAACTTATTTGTACCTTCACCTGTGTTCATGGTTCCTGAATGAGCTCATAAATTTGTCAGGGTTAGATGTGGTCATGGATAAACATATATAGTGAAACAAATGCACAAACACTGACAGAGGTTGATTGTTAAGAATTATTTACACAGTGCAATGGTGACAGCGGACCACTTTATATTTGGTGATGATTTGTATACAATTTTTTACTTTATGAACGACTAAATAATAGAATAACATTATAGTACAAACTTGATACGCTTTAACGTAACTAAGGTGCGATTTTTTCCTTTTTTTCCGTATTCTTGCTTAAAGCACAATAGTAAACCCTGGGACAAGACACAGACCTGTACGCGGTGTCAATGTTAATACTGTTACTGTCTAACTAACTGTGTCAAACTCCGAAAGTATATGCACCATTATGGCGCAGCACGGACCCTACCAAAGAGACAGAGCTGCGTTCAGAATCTTGCAACTGAACATTGAAGGCTACACCAACTTCAAATCATTTGTGCTAGAGCAACTCACAGAAACCCAGAAACCCCTACCTGTCATGCTACAGGAGACACAATATGACAGTCCCGAGAAACTGAAGCTCAGAGGTGATACCCTACGCTCAGAGGCTAAGCAAAATCCATGGCCTTGCTATCTTCTGCCGCTCGGACATCCAAACGGAGAAATCTACACCATCTCTTGTTAACCATGCACTAGAATGGGTACAAATTGTCATCGAGTCTTCTCAACGTGTACAACTCCCCAAATGAGAAGCTCAACCCTATGGAACTCCCATCACCAACATCTCCAGCTGTGTACACAGGCGATTTTAATTCACATCACACTGATTGGGGGTACGGGTCATGAAACAGAGATGGTATTGACCTTGTTCAATGGGCGTCGCTGAATGACCTTACACTATTGTTTGATCCAAAGGAACCTAGATCTTTCCTTTCTGGAAGGTGAGGCACGGAAACCAATCCAAACCTGACCTGGAAAACTTCGACAATGAAACAGCAAGTCACTAGGAAAACCTTACGAAACTCCTCTAAATTGAAACATAAACCATCTTTGATAACAATTAAAGATCACTTCAAGACATGCAAAGCCGCATAAAGCCGCATAAAGTCCCGATGGAATTTTAGAAAAGCTGACAAGCCTAAATTCACTGAACGTGCCGCCAAAGTTGGTAGAAAACTGGAAAAATACTGCAGCCAACATCGACTCCATATACACCATGTTTATCAAGCGATTAATAGATGCGGCTAAAAAGATCATACCACGTGGACATCGGAGGAAATGTTCCCCTCGCTGGGACAGTAAGTGTACCAGCCTTCTCCATATCATCGAACAGACCAGTGACAGAAAAACTATCTTGCAATTAACTATGGAGCTGGAAACACATTTGGACGCGCTAAAAAGAGAATGGTGGGAAGAGACCATCAAAGAAACAGACTTCACCTACTCAAGCAGAAAAGCATGGTCAAACGTCTTTTAGGAGAAAGCAAACCAAAGAAGCCATGTTCATTTAGCACCAATGCTATTGGTTCAAAACTAGTTAGCGACAGCAAATGCATCCAGGAAGATAGAGAAGCATTATGGAATATTGCCCATGAGACAACTACACTAAAAAAAACTGCCTTTGTCAACCTTTGACTAACCCAACCCTTTAAAGATGATGAGATAAGATTAGGAATAATGATATTAAGACTGAGAAAATCTTTTGGTTTAGATAACATCTATCCCGAATTCTTGAAAAACATGAGTATGGAGTGCCTCGACTGGCTGTGAAAATTTTTCAATACCTGCACATCGTATAAAAAGACCCCAAATACATGGAAGATAGCTCACATAATAGCTATTTCCAAACCAGGAAAGGACCCAAAAGAGGCGGTAAACTACAGGCCCATATCGCTCCTCTGAGTGACATATAAACTTCTGGAAAGACTCATCTTTAACCGAATTAGCACAATTGTGGACCCCCAGCTACCCAACATCCAAGCTGACTTCAGAGCAAACAAGTGTACAGGAAAGCAGGTGACAATGACGACTCAGCAAATAGAAGATGGCTTCCAACAAAAAAAGAAAACTGGTGTTGTGCTAGTTGACTTGACCCCGCCTATGACACCGTCAGGCTACGTGTACTAGAAAACAAACTGCTAAAATGTATTCTGGACCGAGAGTTAGTTGATGTTGAGGTCATTTGTACCTGGTGAGAAATAGGTCATTTGTGCTAACTGACCAGAACGGAGAACAAAGTCGAAGTAGAAGACCGAGAAGCGGTGTTCAAGCGGTGTGTCACAGGCTTAGTATTTGCGCCTGCTGAATATTGCTGCCAGGTCTGGACGCAGAATGCCCATGTAAAACACATTGATACTGTTTTGAATTCCTGCCTGAGGCTAGTCACTGG
Organism: Morbakka virulenta; assembly: GCA_003991215.1. Taxonomy (NCBI): domain Eukaryota; kingdom Metazoa; phylum Cnidaria; class Cubozoa; order Carybdeida; family Carukiidae; genus Morbakka; species Morbakka virulenta. The sequence goes on along the minus strand of RDPX01000005.1, from coordinate 4,393,561 downwards.
CTTTGTCTTTTATACGCCAAACTGTATGCTACCATAGATCTACCAACCCTCCGCCAGGAAAAGATCATAATCAATGTTGCAAAGAAAGGAGTCGACTTTGAAGACCATCTGCTTAACGAAGCCATCAATGATACAAGAGTACCTAACTGCCTCAAGTCACGGAGACCTTTTAGGACCATGGCCCGAGACCTACTACAAAAGCTGGATGACTCTTCAAAGGCAAAATGGTTAAAGAAACAAAGGAGAACTACCTATGAGAAGTGCCCCAGGTTATACATGAACTCATCATCTTTTGCGTTCCAAAGAATTTCAACAGTTTTGACTGACGGTAACTCTCTTGCATCCAAATCGATTTTGTTTGCTCTGTCGGTTTCGGGAATCTTTTACATAACGTCGGTTGAGCTGGGTAGCCGTTTTTGTGCATTCATTCCTGCCAAACTTGATACTTCCGACAATTTACTATGGAGCTGTATCCCTTCGTTATCATCAGCCACCGAATCCATTGTGTCCTCCATGTAAGTTGACTTCAGCAATGACTCCGCTGCTATCGGGTAGGATTCTTGGTGTCTCCTTGTGAGTTCTTGCAGAACGGAGCGCGCTTCAAACGGTGATGAATTCAAACATACCACCATTTTCCTGAACTGGTACACCTTTGGTTTTGCAGGTTGATCGAGGTCTCTCCGTGGAAACCTTTGATAATTTCGATCATAAGGATGGATTCAGATTTGCAAATACATTTCTGCTATGTCACACACCAATGCAAAGGGAGATTTTCGGAATCGTAAAAGTACTTATACGAGATCTTGTTGCAGCTTTGGACCTTGGTAAATTGCATCGTTCATGGAAACCTTTGATAATTTCGATCATAAGGATGGATTCAGATTCGCAAATACATTTCTGCTATGTCACACACCAATGCAAAGGGAGATTTTCGGAATCGTAAAAGTACTTATACGAGATCTTGTTGCAGCTTTGGACCTTGGTAAATTGCATCGTTCAAGGACTTTCGAGTAAACTTCGCAGCTTCATCAAAGACTATGCGTATCTTTGTAGTTTCTTTGTCAGCATGAACGACTGGAAAATGCGCGAGGTACTACGAATTGCTGATGATGTCACCATCGGATACTTCTTCGATGTAACCCTTCTTTTCGTATTCACGTAGAATTGAAGCATATCCAGTTCCGAGCTCGCTATCTTTATGCAACTTCTCGATTTGCTGAGGTCCACTCAACACCATGGTGTAGTTGTCATCCAAACATACATTCTTCTTCCATGGTAGCTTAATTTCGTATCTTCCATCTTCATATTTCAATGAATTCGTCACAATTTCCATCGTTTCTTGTTCTTATGGTGTCAGCTTTTCTCCTTGTTGGAATTCCTCTTCACCTTCAATCGCCCACAGTTTCTTGATTGTGGTGTTTACTTCATCTAGATCCTTCTCGATTCTCTGGATCATTACAAAGTGCGTGAATTCGGGTCCATCGGAACCGTCAATGCAAGTTCATCCAAGTGGTGTTCGTCTAGCAATTGGTTCTCCTGGAGCTCCTCTGCTTACCCGTTGAGCTTCTTAAATGTCAGTTCCTGATTGATTCCTTGAAGTCCCAATTCTGATGCTATGTCACTGTTGATATAACTTTTCGTACTTGTATCATCCAACAGCGCATTGACTACAAGCATTTTGTTGTTGTGCTTGATTAGGACTGGAACAGTTCGTAGAGAGATAAAGTTTGCTTGATATCTCTCTTGGTGCTTATGACTTGTGGTGTGGAAGTGTTGGACAGCCTCCCCGTCAAGATCTTTCTCGACGGGTGATGAATTAGTTTCTTCCTTCTTCATGGTGTGTAGCAAGCGATTGTGGGTATCCAGGCAACCATCAATTTCACATTTTCGACTGTTTCTGCAATCTTTCGCAAGGTGTTTATCGGCCAGACATCTAAAGAATAGCTTGTTCTTCTTCGCAACACCCCATCTCTTCTCGGCATCTTGTGAATTGAATTGACTGCATTGCAAACGTCTATGGGTTTCATTACTTACTACACATATACTTCTGTTTCTTCTTGTAGGATTCCCGCCGTCACCAAAATACGAATTAGGGGAATTTCTAGGCTTACCCCCCAGATGGCCTGCTGGCTCTATCCAATCCATGCAATTCCTCTGCTGCTGCAATCTGGAAATCAGCTTCCTCGACGATAAACTTTTGCAAACTTTTAACCTTTTCGTTCTGCTAGTATGCCCATCGTTTAAATCTTGACAGCATCTTCTTTGACAACTTTCTCTGAAGCTTGTGGCAGAACACACCATCTCCGAGTTCTTCTGTGCATTTGGCTTCATTCAGGTTGGTTACAGCAACATCTAATAAGTCTGCAAACTTCTTAACGTCACGTGGATAATCTTCATGAATTGGTCTGAAATTATTTAGATCGTCGAGATATTTCAGAATCTTTCTTCTAGCGCCACCAAATTTATGTTCGAGTCCTTCTTTTCCAGACCCGTAAGCGTATTTTGAATGTCCAAGCCCCTCAATACATTTAAGAGCTTCTCCAGATAAATACTGTCTCATTTGTTAAAGTATGTACTCCGCACGCCGTAAAAGCTGAGTTCCACGTTTCGTCCAACTTCTTGTACCATTGAACACTGGGATTGAAACACGCTTTAATTGTTTCCACATATCTTTTTCAATGTTTTCTTTCTCCACTCTGCTTTCTTCCTTACCATCCAATCACTTGTTGATTCTGCTAGCATTTTCTTCGATATCAACTTCTTCTTTAATGCTCGATTTTCTGATCTCTTCTTTCATCTGCTGGTCGAGGTCTTCTTTGGCTTTCTCAAAACGCCTATCGATGTCCGCCTTCTTCTGTTGAACGGTTTTTTCTTTGCCTTTTTCGCTCTTTTTTGAAGAAGCTTTCGTCTTTCAAGTGGTACAACTTCTTTCACTGACTGATTCATTACAACCTTCGTAGGTGATACCGTTTACCTTGTCCATGACTTTACTGAATTCCTCATTCATGATCTCCGTTTCTTCGATCATCTTGTTCTGCTGAACATCGTCTTTAATTTTGCTTTATTTCGTCTCTAACATAGACAAATATCTAAAACTTCTTCGTGAGTGTTCGTTAACTTTGCTTTACCTTCTTCTAAATTAGTAAAGTCTACATTCTTTAAAACACTATTCATAACAAAGTTTTTGCAACGTGTAAATTGGGCCTTCTTTGTAGCCTTCGGTTTCTTCAAATTCTTTATGGTCTCTATTAGCAACAACTCATTAACGTCTTCATTAAACTGTTCATACGTTCGTTTGTTTCTTCTCGTTTTTCTTCCACTCATTTTTCTTTCGATAATGTTTATCGATTTCAATTAAAAAAGTTCTTTTATAATCAGTGATCACAAAGATTGATCACGAATGTTCAAGAATGTTCAAATATTTCTCTTCTGTAACTTTTTCTTCCATAACGAGATTGTTTACTGTAACCAGCTGTGTATTGCGTGAGTGAACGATTTCTCCTAACAACAAATTCAACGTAGTACTTTTATATCAATGGGTGTTATCATAATCTCGTTCAAATACTAGTCCAAATCTAGTCATTGGGTCCCAAATTATGACCCCCATTTAAAAATAATTTGACATGTAAAATCTAGAAAACCTAGATTTAGAACAATAGATTATACGCAATAATATACTACCTTATATAGACATTTGTCGTGTTCTCAGGCACATTCCAAACAACACACGTTCCTATCACAATAATCGATCTGGAATGTGCCCCAGCACAGTCCGAATTACTTCATTTGACGTCACTATATGACACAATATTTCGTCCATTAGTTTGTGTCTATATATGTGTCTATACATCTCTGCTGTCCACTCATATTTACGCAAATTTGGGGGAAGTGGGGTACACAGGTATTCATCACCAACCGACAAGCACTAAACAGGCTTCAGTGAATACCGGGATGGAATCTGGCGGCTTACTTGTGCTGGATTGGTGATATGTTAGGTGGCATAGAGTAGAGCCTAAGTGCACCTGAAGCAGCGTGTCTTTGGCTTATGTACTGCCGGATTCTAGCCCGGCAGTACGTAAGTCAAAGACATTGCAGAGAAAGGCATTTTCAGGGTGTGCTGCTAGGTTTTAGTTGGTTACATTTTAGTCTCAGGCTATCACCAATCCAACTTCAACGACAATTTCAACGAATAATCAGGCAGAAGAGGTCTGCGTAAACCCTCTGGCTAAGAGGAAGGAGGAAAGTGTCGAATGTAAGGGGAAAGCCATCTAGGTAGCCAGATAAGGGAAGGACCTAAGGAAAGAAGACCTCTACAGAAAACTCCTGAGGAAGGGAACATGGGCCACCCCGTCTCAGTACCGCACCCCATTCAACCAAGAATGTAACAAAATGGTATAGGACGATTGATGGGGTAAACGGGGCCTGCTACAGAAGCGGAAGACCCACGCCCTATAACGACGCATTGAAGGAGCTTCAGCGTCGCCGTAACCATCATCCAGTGACTGTAGCACCACGCAATCAAACTAACCACACCAAGAACATCAGAAAGCTCTCGACCATTGCCACATGAAATATTTGTATGCTTTTCCAAGCCCATTTTGAGGGGATTGTTTTAAGAAAAGACACCAGCGTACATTTGCAAAGCCAGAAAATTGGGGTAAAGCTTTAGGAATGTTATATCCAAATTGTCAATTAAAATACACTCAAAAAATAGTTTTTTGGTTGAAAGTTTTGAGATCAGTTAATGTTCTACAAGTGTCTGTGAAAATATTGGAGGACAAATGAATCACTTCCTCCCACCATTTGCCTCCTCTTCTGGACTGGAATAAGGTGTTAATTTAAAATAGAATTTTGACATAAAACTTGCTGAAAATGTGAAGTGAGAGAAAAGGCAGTGTTTAATCAATTTAATCAAACATGCCAGTTGTGATGGTATAAGAAGGCCTCAGAAGGTTTTACCTCCTCTTCCTACTAGACCTTTCAACGTGCGTCTTGACTACTTCATTGAGCTGGTTGGATTTATTAGGTTCATTGCATTGGTAATTTTATCTGGCATTATCTGACAACTAATCGTGCTGGATTCTGGTGGTGGACTTTTCTCAATGTATGACTTTCTTTGTGTTTTTGCATCATCATGCATGGTATTTGAGCTAGATAAGCCATGTAGCTGCAGACTGAATTAAATGAGACTATATTTTCGTTTTAGAAACATCGGAATTTTCTTCTCACTAGTCGTGTACACACAGAGATTTCTCCCTTCTAAAGCGAATTAAGTACAATAGTCACAACACAAGAAACATATTTGAAAACCTAGGAAAATATAAAAGTCCGTTTTTGTTTCAAATACGAACAAAATCGGCACATGCCAATAAAAATATACTTATATCCTAACGTCTAAAAAAATCAGTTATATTCGTTTGTCTCTTGTTATCTATTTTTCTAATTTGGTATTCATTGAATATAATGTTTTTCTTTCATTGTCATCGATAAGAGTTAAATTTATGTTTATCCACTATTGCTAATGCATCAACATCGCTATTATTTTTTTTATTTCGATCTCCTCGTCATCATCTTCTTCGTCACTTTCTAAAACAATGCAGTTTTCCTCCTCGCCTTCGTTTCTATTTGTGATGTAATCGTCGACACATTCTTGTACTGATCTTACTATCCTATCTACTATGTCTGAGTTGATTGCTGATGATGCGCTGCATATCGATACGTCAAAATCAATGTATTCTTCTGCTGTCATGTCACCTTCTGAATCCTTTGTAAGCTCCTCAAATAGGGCGGTAAATTCCTCGTCAATTTCTTCATCTTCACTTTCAATGGTTTTCTCTGTCATACCGCATTTTCCAAAACAGTTTTGAATAGTCTCAACCGTAACGTCTTTCCAGGAATCTTCTACCTATTGAATAGCTTAAAGGATGTCAACCTCTTTCTCAGATACTGATAAATCATCTCTCTGGTACGAGCAATGACGTGACGCATGAGCTTTTTTAGGTATTTTGTCTTGAAGCTATGACTACTTCCAGCATCTAAGAGCTGCAATCTTGATGTGGTATTTTTTGGAAGAAATAAAAGTTTTATGTTACTGTATTTTCCGATCAGTGAAGGTGGGTGAACTGTCGCGTTATCCAAAAATAGAATTACATTTCTTTCTTCAAGAACCATCTGACGGTTTAGATTTTCAAGAACCTTCTCTATTACTTTAACTTGCATCCATGATTTGGGATCGGCAAAATAATTGACTCCTTTTAGGATATCAGCCGCCCTAGCCAGACGAAATTGTCGTGGTTTCTTGCTTCGCCATATTACTATCGGCTTCCCCACTTTTCCTCCATTCGCACAACAAGATTCTCCGAAGATCTGTTTTTCCCTGATCCCATGACTCAGCTTCCATTTATCAAGCCATCTTTCTCATGCCTTGAAGGATTCCAATTCAAGCAGGTTAAGGGTTTCCTTGATGTTTTTTGCCTCCTCTTTAAGCAAGGCTCCGCTCACATAAATACCAGATTGTCCACACTTATTGAACCAAGAAAAAAGAATGTCATTTATTGGCCTAAACGTTTGATGGTTTTCTCTGCTGATAAGTTTATACCCCTTTCCTTGGAAGTTTTCATATTCTTCTCTCGACATTTTTTCATTCTTTATGATACTGGCAGCTTGTGTCTTTCCAATTTTGAATTGGCAGCGATTGCTCTGCAACTTAACTTTCTCCTCTTAATTTCATCTAAAATATTTACTTTTCATTAAATGCGAGACACCTTTTATTTAGTTTTCGTGCTGGTCTCTTTTTCGAACTGATCGACGTCATGTTGAAGTTGCTAATGTTTACTTTTTAGAGAACAGAACACACCAAATTTCTTAGGATCTCTATCGGACGAGTTAAACAATTACTTTTAGTACTTTTACTTTTTGGTGAGCTCTGCGACGGAGAGAGTTGTGAAAATAGAATATCTGTCAATTCAAAATATTCGAATGTGAAATTCAAGAAACGTCTTTTTGATTCGTTTTGTTTTCCCTCACTATCTGTAAAACAACGAAAATGATCACAGGTGACATCTACAATACTAATATTCTTAGCATTGCGAGAGGCCACCATGCCTGCATGGATTTTTGGAGTCCATTAATTGAAGAAACTTTGAAATCCAGCAGAAAACCGACAAATAAGGGAGATAAAAGTGCCGTTAAAATAACAAAGATAGATTCTCTGGAAAATGAAGTTATTGTAGGACACATTACAAAATACATGTCAAAAGCTTCGTCCATGTTCCTAACCTTACCTCAAACCTCCATACAAGTCGAAGTTTTTGGTTAAATGGTTAACCGCGGAGGAGGATATGGGCTGGAAATTCCTGTTAAATATCGTTTTATGGGCCCTTCAAAAGCTTTAAAGTGTTTGCTGAAAAAAATAGAGAAAGCCGAGAAAGGACTGAAAAATCGTACCAATAACTGTTTAAGGTAATAAAATAAAGAAAAAAACACTTTATAAACGATAATTCTTTACTCTTATCAATCAAAATCTTAAAGACTTTGAAAGATTTCTCCTGGTGTCCGCTAATTAGAAAGGAAAAATTGCCAAAAAGGCCATTTGGTTAAAACAAATGTGTCTGCTAATTGGAGTGTTCGCTATTTGCTTGTCCGCATTTTAGAAACTTTTTTTATGAGAGTTTGAGTAGGATTTGTCCGGTGTAATGAAATTTGTCCGTTAATTGGAGGTGTCCGCCTTTTAGAATGTCCCTTAATTAGAGAGAATACTGAAATTTTGTCGATTGAAAAGCTTCTTACAAAATTGACTCCAAGGGCGTGGTGGAGATTTAAAGGGACGTTTTTACCTTTGCAACTGTCAGCAAATAACCTGGTAATAACCCTGACAGTATAATACAACCTCATCTCGGCACTTTTCCTGCTTACGCTGCGCATAGCATACAATTCAAACAGAATTGTGGTTGCGTATAATAATATTTTATTGTCATATGAAACCATTTTGAACGACCAACGACTAGATGTACTGTCTGTTACTATAGAAGCCAATGGCCTTAAAACTATTATTCATTTTCCCTCTCATGATAATTAATAGGCGGCTTCGATAAGTGCGTCTGATGCTATATTTTGTGATAGAAAGGAAGATATCCGATTTGTTGGTTCACTCTTGCATGATTTGACCGACTCTGTTGACAATTGCGCCGATCAGAACAAGAATTTAGCTTGATTATTTTGCCGAGTACGTCGAACTCAGCTTTGTCTTAATGATAAAAACAAGATCTTTTTTTACCCGCTGTTCAGCGCCGTTGCACAAAAACCATCTCATCGAAAAATGAACTTTGCCAATTGATATATATATGCTAGAGGTAAAAAAGGATGTCTGAAAAATTTGCACTAAGGAATTTAGGAAGCAGCAACAGCTGACTTTGTCATGGGTTTTACTTAAGAGTGCATTTTTGAAAATTCTTCAGTTGTTTTGGAGAAAATCAATTAGGAAAACAAGAAAACTTGTTTAAATTATTTCAAACTTTATTGTAAATAAAGGCAATAAGTACCATATTTCCTGCTTCTTTCTTCTCTAATTCCACCAAGTGCAATCTCATTCTTAGATTTTTATCTTACAAGCACTTATTAAACGAAATATGGTATTTCAAGTGACAGTTCAAAAAACGTTGAGCTTATTACTTCAGATACAAATAATGCATAACATATTTATTTCAATTCCTTACAAAATTTAAATCGAGAAAAGATATCACTAGCTGCAAAACACCGTTAAGAATAGAATGTTGGTTGGTACATAATGGCTAGAATATCTACTTACATTTTCATTTACACGTTTTGTATCAAAGATCTTATCAATCCACTTCCTATCCACCATCATCCGGACACCACGAAGACGTGAGTAATTTCCAATTAGCTAATGCATCTCTCCATCTTATTTCCTGTATATAACACACATCAATCTTCTTCCTGGTCAATGTCTCGACAACTTCCCCAGCATGTCTTTTTCCCAGTACGCCTTCTCATACTATTAACATACAGACTTTCTATCTGAACTTCTCCTCTGTATCTATGGGTGCTAATCGTTAGTCAACAACCTGGGGATGACTATGGTGCAAATGGTGGTGGCTGTGCTTAATTGATATTTTGTGAATCCAATTATGCTTGTCATACCTGGTGACGGAATACCGCTTTGCTAGTCTACTTGCATATGAAAGGAGGGACAGAATGCGTAAGTATTCTCTTGTAAAGTTTAGAATACCACCGCAAGCTCAACCCTGCAATTTCCCGCAGTGCATCATATTATTGACTCCCATGAGGACGTCAAACTGAGTTAGGGTGTACTCAAAGCAACTGTGGGCCCAAGAGGTGAAGTGTGCAGGGCTCACCGACTCAAGTTGATCTTCGCTTTCTGTAATTGACCACGTTGCTACGCCAACCAGTCCCAAGCCTGAATAAAGGAGGAGGATTATTCCAGAGACTTCCTTCTCTTAGGCCAGTTTCTATCCGAAGTTTAAGATCCTAGCCCAGCCCAACCAGTTAAACGTCACACTTAAGATAATGAAAAATGGTTTAAGCTTCACCAAAAAGTGGTGTTTTTTATTACCCTATCAATAGTGCAGCTGCAAACCAAGGCTAAAGAATCCCTTATCCAAGAAACAGACTAACCAACACCGGACGGCAACCCAGAACTTCATGTTCTCGGGGAGAGCTTACAGGTAATACACCTTGCTCACTGGGGACTTGGAGTTAGGTATGGCAAATGGTAACTGATATATCTTATTTATAATATAGTTGTATAAAGAGTTGTAATAGAGTTGGTTCAGAAGGATATGTCTTAACTCTGAATCTACAAACAAAAGTGAGTCTAGTTACATGAAAGAGCAATCACATGCATGGGTCACGTGACTCTAACTTCTTCTCCCTCCCTACTCTCTTTCTGAGACCTTATAATAATACTTTCTTCTTTTGTGTCGAAGTGTTTAAACAAAACAATTTTCTGTAACATGTTCAAAGGAAACTTTACTTTTAAACTGGAGCTTTATGTCGTTCAGGGTACGACTTCATTGCTTTACGGTTCGGAGTGTTTAGCAGGTCTACGGTGGTAAGATTTGGTTCAGTACGATTTGGTTCTCAAATGGTTTGATTCAGTATGGTTTGATTTGATATAGGTTTCGGTACTGCTGTTTTATTTACCTAGAAGAGTCTCTGTCACTTGTTTAAAAAATGCGATGTTTCTTTTTAACTGTCACTTTTTTCAATCTGGACGGTTGTCATACTGTGGTTCATTGCTGTTGCTTCAAAAATTAAAGAGAGGAATTTTAAATCACTTTTCCCCCCCGTTTGCCTCTTTTTATGAAAACATGATCTCCAACATTAACGGTTTGGTGGATGGCATGACGCTTATTGTAGGTTTACTGTTGGACTTTCTCATGCTTATGTTTCTGACAGTTACGTATATTGGAGTCAAAAAGATGACTTGTAGCTTTCTATTGATGGTAAGTAAGACTTGTCTGTCGGTTAAAAAGTAATCATGCAAGACTTATTTCAGTGGCGGTATGAGGCGAATTGTGGTAAGAATAACAAAATTTTGTGAACTCTCTCAAATTTAGAAGTCCTCATCACTCTCTTGAGCGATCGGTTAAATTTTTCAACAACAGCATTAACTTGTGGGTACAGTGGTGTTGTTAGTGCGTCATCAGTGTTAACAGTCTTTAGATAGTGGTCAAATTCAAGGGAGTTTAATGATGATCCATTATCTCTTTTGATCGATACTGAATACTAAAAAATAAAAAATATGCGTTCCTCTCGGTTAATTAATGGAAATGTTGAAGTGTTTTTCATTATTTCAACAAGCGGAAATCTAGAGAATAAACCTGCAACCATTAACAATATTTCTTTTGATGGTAGCGGTCCAAACAATCAATTGTGATATCTTCCCAAGCCATCTTAAGCCTTAGTCGTTCCTACGTGACCTTGATGAACGATATCAATACCTTGAAGTAAATTTTTTTGTATCAAAATACGACTACCGCTGAGAACAATACCATCTTGCTCGGTAAGACACATTTTCAATTTTTCAATTTTACAGATTTTTTATACCATTGTAAAAACCTTTTCCTGCCGACAATTGCAAAATATATAAGATAAACATTAATACGAAAATATACATGTCTATTGCCTCCAAATTCAAGCCAAGGAAACACAGTAAATCATTAAAGTTCAAATTTTCGACTTTATTTCAAATTTATCATCAGGACAGTAAAATAGTAAACTGCAGACAAGGTTATATCGATTATCTAGTGTCATTAAAAAACAAATAAAATCTGTAATATAAAAGTAAAAATGTTGTTCTGTTTGAAAAAGAGAATCACTAAAGCAATTTAAAACAACTGAAGATCCCTCGACGCTTTGACATCATTTTTCAATAAAGGTGGCTTTTCTTCAATATGGAGACCCTCTTTGAATAGAAGAATGTTCCAGGGGTTCTCCAAGGGTTTCTTTAGCTGCTTCCATTATCTTAGGGTAGGTGCCTCTCCAAGTCATCCTTCCTTTGCCCTCTCTATTTAGTATTTCTGCTACCTTACAATTCAGATCTTCTCCCGCTGTCTTCTTGAGTTTCCACCAGTTAATCCTTTTTGGTCTTTCCCTTCTGGAACGCCTCTTTTTCCTCTGCAGCCACATATCCACCACTAGCAGTCGATGTTGTGGCGCCACCGGTTCTCCGGGTATAACCTTGCAGTCTCTGACTCTTCCCACGTTCTCCCTGCGCACCATGATATAATCAATTATGGTCAGGTTTGGCCCGCTTTTGTATGTGTATATTTGCCTATCCCTCTTTGTGAAAAAGGTATTCACTACTGCCAGGTCTACTCCGCCAACATTTACTCTTCCTCTAGCCTTCCCCCCATGCCACCTCTCAAAAGCTGCTGATTGTTCTCTTCTCACATGTCCATTCAATTCCCCTGCCAAAATAAGTTCATCGTTACTGCCAATGCCTCCTAGGACTCCGTCCAGTTGGTTCCAAAATTCTTGTTTTTCCTCCTCTTCACGTCCCTGCTGCGGGGCATAGGCTGACACTATGCTGTACGTCTTCTCTGATGTCACCAAGAGCATTGCCATAGTACGGTCAGACTTCCTCTCCGTTGTCAGCACTTTCTCCTGCCACTCTTCCTTTAGGCATATTGCAACTCCATTTCTTGGGTTTCCCCCTCCATTGTAGTAGAGCCTATAGCCATCTCCCATATCTTTTGCTTTGCCACCAGACTTTCCCCCTGTCCACTGTGTTTCTTGCAGGCAAAGTATGTCAATCCTTCTTCGCTTCATCTCTCTACTTTTTCCTGTTAGGGACCCGACATTCGGAGTAGCTACTCTGAGATATGTTGGCCTCGCTCGTCCACTTCTCACAGCGTCAAAGCATGGTGCAGCTGCGCAAAGCTTGTGGCGTATGCCCCAGCATTCTGCGTCCCTCTGATATTCTCCGGCATAAATGTTGATGTGGCATAGTTTATAAAGGACCGGATGCTCTTCCTGACGTCCACCCTCACATCAACCTTTCAGGCGCCGTTTCAACTTCAAAAAAGCCAACTGGCTTATCTTTGCTGAGAAACTAGACACCCTTCTAGGGAACATTACATCCACTCCTTCCACTACAATAAATTTACTAAAGCCCTGAAGAAAGCCGCTCGGGCCTCTATACCATACGGCTGCAGAAAGAAGTACGTTGCTGGCCTAACAGACGAGACTGCAATCCTGCTCTCCGAATGTGAAGCAAAATTCAAAGACAATCCATTCTCAGACGAGCGAGACAATTCAAGTAGGAGACTCCCTCCTGGAAGCTGTAGGGACAGAAAGACGCAGGTCGTGGCAGACTCTAATAGAAAAGACGAACATGTCAACCATCAGCAAGAAGGCATAGACCACCATCAGAAAGCTGCACGGAGACAAAACAAGGCCTCCCAAAATCACCAACGTCACGCTAAACCAGGTGACACCCTAGCTCGTGCTAAACGGGAAAAGCAGTTCCCGGAGGAACCCCAAGGGCAGACACAATACTACAATATTTGCCGAAAGTAAAAACGTGTCTTACACAACCCGACCTGTGAGTGAACATGAACTGGAATTTGCCCTAAAATAACTGAAGACCGGCAAAGCCGTCGGCCCTGACGACATCCTGACGGAGATCCTGTTGTATTTTGAAGCCCAAGTCCTGTATACCGAAGTTGAACAACTGTCTGAGTACTGCCGAAATCCCAAAGCTCTGGAGAAGAACCAAAGTGGTCGCAATACTAAAACCTGACAAGGACCCGGCCTCACCCAAAGCTACAGACCCATTTCCTTGCTCTGCATTACCTACAAGCTATTTAAACGGATCCTGCTACATTGACTCAGTCCCCTTTTTGAGGAGAACCCCATCAGTGACCAGGCAGGATTTCACCCTGGGTGATCATGCGCCGACTAAATGCTCAGGCTCACGCAGCATATAGGTGGGTATCAGGAAAAATAAATTACAGGAGCTGTGTTCCTCGACCTCACTGTAGCTTACGACACCATCCAACATAAAGCTATGATCCGCAAGATCTTCGAGCTTACATAGGAACTCCAACTCTGGCGAGTAATCAGAAGCTTGCTGGAGAACCGGTGATTTTATGTGACACTGAACGAACAAAAAAGCAAATGGTACCTCCAGAAAAACCGTTTCCCCCAAGGCAGCATCTTGGCACCTGCATTGTTCAACGTCTTCACCAATGACCAGCTCAAACCTGCTCACTGTCAATGGTTTATCTACTCAGATGACCTCTGTGTGACAACTTGATCGCGGTCAGCCCATGCAAGAAACTCAATTCGTGGCGTATCGCTGCCGGATGTGTAAAATCCACTCTCATCGACAGCATCTATGGTCTAATTGGAATTGCCTCACTAGAAATTCGCCGCAGTGCAGAGAGCATGGACCAGCGCTGGAGACAGGAGACTGATATCAGGCATACCCTGTTTCAACATAAACAGCCTAGAAAGCTCCTTCCATGTCGCAATAATTTTCTAGATTCTGAACCCCTCTCGATATGCCCAATCAAACGAAATGAGAAAACATGTGCCGTGACTGGTAGGATGCACTGGGTGACAAGGGACAAGCCTGGCAGTCGAGAGAAATCGAACCGAAAGAAACCAGCGTCTGGTAGCAGTGAGACATGGCCCACATGGAGAGTGCTGAATCGCATACGAGTGGTATATGCCAGGTGCATGGCATCCATAACGCCTTGGGGCTTCACGACCTCAGACCTCTGCATCTGCGGCCAAATGCAGACGTACAACACCTACCAGTATTTAGCTGCCCAAGCGCCCCAAACTGACAACTAGAGAACATCCACGAACCAACACCAACTGCTATCTATACTGCTAAACATTGGTCAAACCAACTGTGATTGTCAAAGGCACGACGAAGAACAAGGAAATATTTCCAACTCAAATGACAAATAATAAATAACGTTGATGAAAAGCCAAAGCCGAAGGATATCTCTATTTTATTGAGAGCCTTTTTTAACAGAATCAAAATCGATCGTCCTAAACCGGAACTTCATACTTTATTTATTTATCTTACATTTATTACATAGTAAAGGGTTGGGGTGCTGTGGTATGTCCTCTCTAAGCTTTGTACCGATATTACAAAAGAAGTCATTCGATGCTGGGCAATTTCATTGTTGTCAGTTAAAGCGCGACCTTCAATATCAAGACACTTAACATTCGTCGACTTTCATATCTTATCTAACAAGGAAATTGATCATTTTGCATGTTTCTTTCATGTTCCCCTCATAAAGAACAATTTTGGGGGCAAAGTAATCACGTTTGAGCTTTGTGGTAAGATGATGCACTTTATTCCGTACATGCCTCCAGGAATTCATGAGAATGGAAGATGTTTCTCACAGCAGAGTTCTCAAGACTGTCACCAGTACTTAAAAGGTTTTTGAATTGTGTAGTCAACGAAGGGTTAAGGTTACCTGAAAACTTTTATTCGCACTGGGGGATAGTTTTAAACAATTAAATATGACAAGGCCGACCATTCTTCAACAGCCTCGTTAACATTAGCACTAGTACTAAACTGCTTTAATCTAACGACGGGGGAAAGAATTACTGTACACAAAAACAGTCGCGAGCAAACTGAATTATAACATCCATGCTCATATGAGCTTTAAAGCTCTCGAGATAATGGGTCGGGAAAAAACGTCACCAAAACTGCATCGAGATGGCGGTTACAGATGCGGCTGAGGTGTTCGTGGAAATAATAAGCAGCGAAAATTTTGGACCAACGACTAAAAGCAGCAAGTAACAATTTATTAATTTGAACTTGAAAAAATATCGTTTTCTTATTTAGTTGAAGTTTTGGGATTTTTGGCACATAATACTTAACACACAAAATCACTTTACACACCTGAACTCAAAGACTGTGACTACCACAAGGTGTGGCATACGCTTTTGTGGATGAGTGAGAAACGCTACTTCAAACTTTGGACTAAAAAGTGGAGAACTAAGTCGAGAGAGCGACGTACTCGACTTGGGGTGGTAATCCGAGCATATTATAGTAATGGGCTTTACGTACATCTGAGCACGTGATCGGACAACGTTAAAATGCATTTTTCTGCAAGCTGTGGCCTTAGAACAGAAAAAACAAATGATTCAATTGACTTGAAATAACATATCCAAACAGAATCAACCATGGTAGACGTATGCCTACAGTAGCATATGAAACTCGTTAAAACTTGAGAATCATATCCATTAACAGATCTTGCAATGGATACGATGAAGTTCCTGGGATAATGGAGGGGGTGTTTGTGAAGAGGTCAGCAGTGCAAATGAAAACCCGGCCTTGCAGTGGTGACCCTTCAGAAGTTCAGAAACTGGGAACAAATAAATACCCTTGGACGCTGCTGCTTTGTTCATTAATCAAATTGGACATCACACTCTTTTTAAGTTCACAGCCAATACAGCATTGGCAGTCCCATTAATGACCAAGGTGCAGGTCATTCAGTGAGCAACTAGGCTGTCGATGCAAAGTATGCCACTTGATAAACCTAATAATCAAAAGGGAATTTATCAGTAAAGATTAAACTCCGAAAAAATTAAAGACCGGAACACGAAATGTTTAAAGAAAGGAAGGATCGGCCACACGCAATACAATGTTAAGGAATTAAACGGAACCATCTCAAAATACTCGAAAAAGCAAGTACAAATTGGAACAGCAGCTACAGCTTCAATAAAATTACTCAAAAAAACCATCGACTAAATATCAAACGGGGACAACAAAATCGTGATGAATGAAACCCAACAAAAACGTCACCAAATCACTTATCAGAACAAATAATAATGGGAACTATGGACCAGGAAGTCGAGGCACCGATTTGACTGAATTTTCCGAACCCAGCAACCTTATCTCAACATCTCTTCCCAACAGCATGAAGGTACCTTTATACTTGGATCTCACTTGATGAAGACACAAATCAAATTGACTATATACTGATCAGTCAAAATTGGGAAGCATAAAAACATCGAAACCTACCCTGAAGCTGACTGCAACGGTGAACATAATTTCTAGTAGCGAAATGTCAAGTTAGTCTAAAGAAGATTCACAAACCTGTACCAGCAGTATGGTTTGATGCCATCATGATAGATACAGAGTTGGCATACACAACAAGTTAAAAAACCTAATTATGTGTTTCCAGCAGATGTCTCCTGGCGAGTTGTGGAATATGAGCAAGAATGCCATAATCCAAGCTGCCAAAGACAAGATCACTCTTCACCGTCCCTCCCATATCCATAACAGAACCCTAGGAACACCAGTATCTTCAACAATAACCTGAAAGAGATTTACTGACGCATCATAAAAATCCGACCGGTCAATGGAACCAGGAAAACATAACCACATTAAAGTCACAAAGTCCAAGTGTATGGAAACATAAGAAAATACCAGGGAAAAAAGGTTAGGCAAAGAGATGACCTTTATTTAAAAATTTTCAACTCACATAATGGAGCGAAGTCATCATAGGCCAATGGATTTAACAATCAAGCCGTCTGAGAAAAACGTATACTTTCATAGAAAGATATATTACAACGAGGAGCAAAAGCTACATGACGATGAATACACTTAGAGAAAAAAGTCAAATATGATGCAAAACAACGAGCTTCAACCAGCAAGGAAAGCTCACCAAAACACTTCCCATGGCAATACCTAAAGAAAGGAACACGGCAAACGACATCCCGTCTACATATTAGGGTTAAAAAGAGTAGCAGTCAGAATTGTAACTGTTGAGGTACAAACAACCAACTCGATCAATAACAACACAATTAGACGTGGCAGTACCTGTCTAAACGTGACAACAGTATTCCTTTGGGGGCAGGTGGTAGATTTACAGAAACACAAAATAGCTTCAAGCGTTAAGATACTCATGCGTGATAAAAAGAGCCAAGCTTTTAAGAAGCAGACTTACAAGTAGGTTGAATACAAAAACTCTAAAAGACGCGGAATAATGTGACAAACCAAGCATTACTTAAGGGAGAGTTAACGTCACCAGGCTTAACGTAAGAATGACAGTCCATGAACATTACAGAGAGATAATGACTCAGATTTCTGTTATACATCAGTTGCGTTTTGGGTACATTAAAATAAACCAACAACTTCCACTCCCATTTTCAGCCTGTAAGTTCACATTTACCAAGTTTGACTTGTTCCTACTAAGCCACCCTGTGGCCAGTACCAGGTAGTGTCATCATCATAGATTGTGATGAAAAAAATAGCGTTGCCAGGAAAATCATTAAAGTAAAGAAGTTGGTTGGGCCAAGAATGGAACTTTGAGAAACGCCAGCGTTAACGGAATTCTCATCAAATGTAGCTCCACCCAGACAAACACCCATTTTACGAAATGGCACAAAGGACTGAACGATACTCAAGACCATTCCAAACACCTTAACCAGAAAGTCTATGAAGAAAGCCTGCATGTCAAATCTTTTCAAACGGCTTGGCAACATCTTGAGCTACATCTACTTCACCAGACGTATCCATAAAAGAGTGATACGTTCCGTGAACACAGTTAAAAGGTAGTCGTCGAGTGAGATCCTCTAAATTTGTGTTGAAAATCAACAAAAAGACTTGGGTTTTGTATGAATTCCAACAGTACATTTTTGATAGGCACCTCGAAGAGCTTGATAATGACAAAAAGCAGACTTACAGATCGATGTGTGCAACGATCAGTTGTGTCAATTACATTCTTGAAAATGGAGGCAGAATTGAAAAGCTTCCAGGAAGACGGAAAACAAGACTCGGGCTGGCAATGATAAATTGTTTGGACTGCACGGAAGACAGTTAAGAAGTATACTCCCAAGAAACTGCTGGAATGGGTTCTACACCAGGGTTTTTTTGATTGCTTAAGCCCATAAATAACATTTGTAACCAACCTTGGGTTTGAGCCTTCCATTTACAGGCGCTCTTTAGGAACGCGCCTTAACATCTCAATAAATTCACCAATAGCCGATACCCCCGCGTGTCTATCCTTTTCTTTTACACTCCCAAAGCCACTTACTGTTTTGACCACCAAAGGAAAGCACTTAAAAAACCAATATACGTTATTCATTACCTACTGTTCTGTTGTTGATGATAATAGCTGGGACCCTGGACATACAGGAAGAGAATTTTACAACTACGAAGCACAACACCAATGAGTCTTTCAATAGATGTAAGAGCTTTATCATGTCATGAGTCGTAAGCTTTTTTTTTTCATGACATGATAAAGCTCTTACATCTATGGCTTCCTCTGAGTCCATAAAGTTCAGAATTTTCAAGTCTTTCAATATCGATGATTAGGCACCTCTGGTAAAATGACACATACCGTTTT
This sequence comes from Morbakka virulenta, assembly GCA_003991215.1. Taxonomy (NCBI): domain Eukaryota; kingdom Metazoa; phylum Cnidaria; class Cubozoa; order Carybdeida; family Carukiidae; genus Morbakka; species Morbakka virulenta. The sequence goes on along the minus strand of RDPX01000005.1, from coordinate 4,374,695 downwards.
ACAAAAAGCATTTTTGGGGCTAAGCCTAAGAGAGAAGTAGCCATTTCGCACCTTGGCCTTCGTAGTCGTAACACTTCTAGCTTACTTAAGGGTATAACCTGAATACAAAGGCAGATCCTTAAAAATTTAACCCCACAGACACATCTTTATTAAATAGTCAAGTACAAAGATAAGACAATTACCAATATACATATATCACAATGACGCAATGACATAAATACAATAGCAGTAACACTTTTACATTCCGAGTTTTGTCCAGTGGGCACAGCTAAAGTGCAACTAAGTTGTATTCAAAGTGAATCTCTAACACACAACAATCACTTTTAGCAGTTAGTTCATAAAAACTAAATTCTGTTCAAATTCTGGGAATGCAATTTTTTACACAAATTGAAAGTCTAAGGGCTACAAATTTTAGTCTTCTAATTGGCTTGCAATATTTACAACAACAAAGAACTAGGTTGTAATACATACCGATAAACCAGCTAATATTTGACAAGAAAAAACCCTAATAATATCCAAGAATAAATTCCAGGTTATATTGATACCACCGCAAAATGAATCAGAGCTAATAAAGAATACATGAATACCACAATACGAGGCCTAATAGCCCTGATAATTGTTTCCGACAAGGTATGCTCAATAAACTGCCCAGCTGCACACTTGCTTAATATCCACTACAAAAGTAATTTATTACCTGTTGTCAAGCCATGACTCTGACAAAATACATCCAGGTCTCGTTTAGGTTGAAATTTAAGAATATGCTATTTACAGAAATCAAGGGTTCATTTTACAGTAACCCTAAAAGATCAACCAGCTATTTGTAAAGCTAATAACCCCAAGAGACCAGAAGTCAATTGCCTTCCCACTCATCAATCAACAATGTTTTTTCCATTTAAAATTGGATTATTCCTTCCCTTTTAACAATACAAGTACAACGGCCTTGTGCTTGTGGATGACTTACTACCGGCGTGCAAGAAGAAATTCATTCCATACAATCATGCTACGTCAGGTGAAAAAAATTACCAGCCACTGGAGCTAAAGTTCTAACTAAATGACGAAAAATTCCGATCCATAGCTCTTCTACATGCCTAAGCGTTCTTTTTCAAGCTCTATTATAAAATCAGGGTCCCATTAAAAAAATCCTACGTTTTGTCAGACCAGCTATTAACTACTAGCTGGCTTCTTCCAATCATGTAAACCTTTACTGGTTATAAACGCCAGAAATGTGAAAGTACAACTAAACGAATGTGAACATAATGACTGAGCAATAACCTAATAAAAACAAATATTTGGAATTTCCACAGAGAATTGATTGCCAGTCTGTAATTGTTAGTCTGCCTAATCTAAAACAAGGCGATTGAATTCGAGGGAAAAATTTATGTCCAGAATCTTGATTGTGGTTAGTCTTGGGAAACTCGAGAAATCAAATCGTCGCAAATTTTCGTCAATTCCTCGTTTTCTTTGCACTAAGAAAGAAAAAACACCTCGATGACACAAACTTTATTTACAGTTAAAGTTTCTAAATTCACACAGCCTCATGATTTTTTGCTGGTACTGATGTACACAAATTACTTTGACGGAATCCCCAAGCAAAATACTTACTATACACCCGATTTTAGGTAGGGAAAAAAAATAAATTTATAACTGATTTACACGTTCGTTTTGGGTTTAAAGGAAAGCAAGATGTAACTACTACTCGGACACAACCACAACAACAAAATTTGGGTTCCCCAGTTTGCAGTAGAAATACCATGTCATTCAAAACAATTTGTCAACAAACAAAACAATCATAGGAAAGGAGTGCGTATTTATTTGGGTAACACTACCATACTCGAAATATGTAGTAGGCCAGCCAAAGTCTGTACCTATGTATTACTTGATAAAAAATAAACAGGTAACAACAAAACTTAAAAGTGGGTAAAGTTCCTACTCTGTCTTAATTTTCTTATAAACTTGGTTCTACGAAAAACCGTGGTTTCCTCCGATTCCTTTTTGACGTGTCTTCCATTCAATTAAAACAAATTTTTACACACTAGAGGAAGAAATGGAGCGACCGGGCTCCAAGGAAGACAAAGATAAACTTTTACTTACCTTTTGTTCCAATGCTTGTTCCGTGCTAGTTATTTTCGATTGAAGTTTTTTGTTTGCAGCTTGTAGTCCTGCTAGATCCACCTCTTTTGATTTTCGTACTTTAGCTATTTCAATATTTGCTCTGAAAAAGTAAGAAATGCATATAAACTGATGACATCTTCAGTAAAAGTTAATGGGAGAGGGACATCCCTTATTAAACAAAGCAATGCCAAATATTTAAAGTGAATTGGAGTTGGAAAATTTTTTTCGATCTCACTTCTGCTGCGATCCAACTGGCAGGGGATCACCTAAAAGTATCCTACAACTTCTGTATTGCCACTATCTATAGTATGCTGATCTAGTTAGTCGGTATTTAAGTAAAGAACTATATATTTTCTTTTGCACTCGCAAATAAAACACAAATAACTGTCACTTTGAAACTTAAAGTCATCCTTATTTATACACTTGTCCGTCAAATGTTTTCGACCAGTTACCTTCGTTTTCTTTAGCCCAGTTGATCTTTGCTTTTTCAGAACTACTCTTGGCCCAGGAGCTACGGAAAACAACTACGCACGTCACGTGGGTAAAAACTTTGCGATGCTGCCTGATTTTCTTCCTTACAAACCTTACGTGATGTACCTTCTTTCCTCTTTCCCTTCAAACACTCTTCAAACTCTCTTCGACTCGTTCCTGCCAACTAAAGTTGTCCTTTATCGGTACCAGTTCATTATCCGGTTACTCAATTCCAATGACCTGATTATCCTCTTCATTCTTTCGGGCAAGCCATTGATCAATAATCTCTATCGGACTTTGTAGCAATTTGACAAGGTAGAACGGGTTGCTAGCCAAGGATTATCCAAGCTTTCCTTCGTGTTGTCAGTCGTCTTTCCTACAGTCTATCGATAAAGTAATCATCGATGGTTAACTCTAGTTCTCCTAAACAAGAGGTTTTAATCTAAGGGGATCTTTTCATAAAGCACTAGCACCAAATCGTCAACCCACTGATATCATCTACCACAACGCTAGTTTAGGCCGTTCATTCCGTTTCAAAAATAACAACTGGAGTGCGATAAAATACGATGGTTCCGCGTCAATTCAATTCCGTCGCAAAAATTCTCGAGATGGAATCAGCAAAATAAAAAGTTAAGGCCGGCCAAAAGCTCACACTATTTCTACCTATCTTTTCGATTTATCCTGCCTCCAGCACAAGGCTCTGTTCTTTTTATACCTACCAAGGAGTTGGGTAGACATGGTTGGGGTGGGTGGAGTGGAGTCAAATGCGACTATTTGGTTATTTAAAGTCACTGCACTAAATCAAAATGACTTTCCTTTCAGCCACTTCTGCTTCCCAGATGATCGACTATCGAATGTGAAAAAATTGGAAAATGGTCAAATGTGTTTCTCTGGTGCAGTTTAGCAAGCTTACATCCCTTTCACAAAACTGAATGGGCACGAATGATTAATTAAATAAGCATTAGTGGCTGCATTTGTGAATTCCTTTGTACAGAAACACAACTAATTTGGGGCTAAATGGTTTGACACACGATGTAACTGTTAATGGTTAAAAACAATGCATGACTTGGAAAACTCTGTTCAGAATCAAAATTTTCCTCTCCCATTTTTTCAGCCCCTTCTCCAAATATTTATTTAAATCTTTGTTCCCTCTACACCAGTAGGTGCCAACGGTGTTTGTAAGTCAAATAAAATAAAAAACCAATACCTTGGCTCACTAATTTGCATATTCAAATCCTAAAATTGGTGTAAAAGCGTAACTACCCGGGGAACTTATATAATACAGGTTCTTCAAAATGTCTCCATAAGTCAATCTGATACTCTACCCAGTTATTAAACGTCAATTCAATCAAGTACATATTGAATTTTTTCTCCGTAGAACTTGCAGATGATCTTCGATTCTCTCATGTCTCTATCGTCAGAAAAGTAAAGCTTGATCTGTATCTCAAAACATTAACATCTAGTGTCATGAGGTAGCAGAAGCAACCTGCAACCACTGTAATGCGAATTTATGTGTGATTGAACAAATAGAACATACTTACTGTTCAATTTTCTCTTGAGCATGCTTTTTAAGATTAAGGTATTTTTCTTCGGATCTGGCAAGCTTTTCCAATGTCTCTTCATTGCAGTTTTTTAAAAGCTCTTCGTTCTTCTTGTAGCTGTCAATAGCATTTTTCATTTTTTCTATTCTTTTGTATGCTTCCAGAAGAGAAGCTTCTGTACTATCTAAATCTTTCTGCAACTACAACCGAGAAAGAAAAGAAAAAAAGAGGTTGAATAAATTACTGTTTTGAAAACTGTTTGCGAGACGGCTAGTAGCCTGTTCGTTAATAAATCCACCTTCTTAAATCTCTGGCATTCATTACACCTATTCAAAAATAGAATAATAAAACCTCAGTGTTATTACTGACGAGAGAGAGAGAGTGTGTGTGTGTGTGTGTGTGTGTGTGTGTGTGAGAGAGAGAGAGAGAGAGAGAGAGAGAGAGAGGGGAGGGAAAAAAGGGGGGTTCCACAACGCAGGAAAATCATGGAATAGAGATATTAAGATATTAAGGGCGGTGTTACTTTTACGCTGTTCAATTGAAAATATACTAAAATGTCTTTAAATTACGCAAAAAAGGCTAGAAAATTTAAATGACAAAAAACTATTATAACGTATTTGCCCTTTAAAAGCACGTTTAGCATNAGCCAGCACTTGTGTGTGTGTGTGTGGGGGTGTGTGTGTGTGGGTGTGTGTGTGTGTGAGAGAGAGAGAGAGAGAGAGAGAGAGAGAGGGGAGGGAAAAAAGGGGGGTTCCACAACGCAGGAAAATCATGGAATAGAGATATTAAGATATTAAGGGCGGTGTTACTTTTACGCTGTTCAATTGAAAATATACTAAAATGTCTTTAAATTACGCAAAAAAGGCTAGAAAATTTAAATGACAAAAAACTATTATAACGTATTTGCCCTTTAAAAGCACGTTTAGCATATTTATGTTAACTTTTCTATTCCAAGGAATGATTAACTGAATTATAATAGTGGCTTCATACTCAATTTGTGAACCAATATACAAAAATTTTGAAAAAACTGATTTTCCTAATTCGTGTAAAAACCTGACGTGCCAGGCCTAAACGGGTACTATTTTTAGGCTTGGCGCGTCGAAATACTTTAGAAGAGTATTCTTATCCTTTTTACAGGAACTCCTGCTCACGAACGTATTTTTCACTTGTACAAACCATAGTGATGAGTAAAGGAGTAGTCGCAGACTAAAAAAACAGCACTGCATGCCCTTCCAACCGTCTCTTGACCATTTCAAAAAACAACTGAATGGAAAATGCAGTTTCTCCAGCATTTAAATTGCCCAAAATTTTTTTTGGGTATTTAAAAAAGCCGATAATATTTTTGGTGCGGTACATAAAATGAAAATTTTATTACTTAGGTGTATATGTCTTTAATTAAACTAAACAAACGTCTTGCATCGCGACCTATCAATTGGTAAACATACGATTCTCGGGGGTCTAGGTACGTAGATTTCATGATTACCACAAGTCACAATAACCTTCATTCAACCCAAAACAATTTTTAATTTCAATGTTTGCGTGCTTAAAAAATTCCATTCTCAATTAACACCTTTTTTTTCTCGATTTCTCGATACCAATGTATACATTGTATACACAGCAATTTTAATTGGAGTATTCACCAAGGTAAGGCAAAGAGTCTGTTAGAACTACCCGCCTAAAAAGGAATCAAATATACCAGTTTATTAAGCCTTCAATGAATCAATGCTAATGAAAAAATCTGATTCACTGGGTATTATGAAGGTAGCACTAAAAATAAAAAAAAAACACCCTAAGGTCATCCTAACCTGATCTTTCTCTTGTACAAGACTTGAAAGGGTTTCTTTTTTTACCACAGAATCCTTCTTGCTATTTTCTATTACCCAAAATGAGAAAACAAATAAAAATAATTCGGAAAGCAATTCTACCCAAAGGTCATTAATATAATATTCTGCGATTACACAGCCTAATACATCACAAACTAAAGTCAACTAAAACACAAAATAAAGTGATCAAAGTACCTCTGTTATCTGTAAAAATTGGGTTGGTGCAGTCTCCCTACCTCCCCAGTGGATGTATTAACAAACAGGTGTTTGAAAGAGATAGCAATACGTGTTCATTCGCAAGACCTGAAGTTGGCCATTTATGCTATTTCCAATGAGCCAAAAATACTCCTAATTTACAATTAACCTGTTACATGTTTTCACATTGGAGACATAAAGAAGCAGACTGGTCTTGCTGATCCTAAGGTAAGACAAGTGGACACCTTTCTTAAGACTGGCCAATCTTACGAGGCTCAGCAAGTGAATTTGACATAATCTTAAAACGAACAGTTTAAACATACTACTGCAATCAGTGTGAACATGATATCCCGGATACAGTTCGATGTCGTAGCATCATTATTAATTATTCGTATATAGATTTTCATTTTTGAAAATAAAAATAAAAATTACAAGCACACACTCAGATGTCTTGTGTCACTGCAAAACCAGTAACAACAAAATGGTTCATGGCTTTCATATTTTGTGTTTGGGGAAAGAGGAGGGAAGAAAGTCGCCAATTCCTTATCAAGGGGGCTTCCAGGGAACTGAACGCTTCGTGTTGTGGATGCTAAAATTGAACCGTTGTATTAAAGATTAGGTTGTCTGCCCCACACTGGACAAAAACACAAAAACACTTCGTGTACTGTGTATTTGTAATCCTTTTTCTACATTCAGGAATGAACACCTATTTACGAATAATGATGCTACAAGATCGACGTGTTTCTGAGAAATTGTATTCTCATTGATTGCATTAAGCATCTACCTAATGAGCATGTGGTTACTAGTTAGTAGTTACCGACTACTTTCATTTGAATTTAAAAGTAAATCAAAATTGTAACTGCGCCGAAAATAACTGGCCAGCCGTAACATTTTGAATCTAAATTGCTTCCCTGACCATAAAATGACAAATCGCAAACAATCTAGAAATGAAAGGGTTTTAATCACATCCTGTGGTATCGGTCAATTAACTGAAACCGCAGTACTGAACAACATGCAACAAACATAATGAAATAAACAAACGTAGTAGTTAATAGATATGTTTTAGTGCTTAGATTTTTTTCATCCTACAATCAATGGGAGTTTTACCAACCATGGACATTCCTTCCATTGTTGAGTAGTCTGCCATAAAAACATTTTATAAGTTATTCCTAAATCTAGTTAAAAACTGGTACCTAGACAGCTGATTACGTTTATCGTTCATTGATCACAGCAAGTGTTTGTAACCATTTCAATGAAGTGAATCCGTGAGAAAGTTTCCTAAACGAGAGAACTGTTTTTATATACTCTTGTCTCATTCCCAGCCTCTAAATATGATATCTAAAACAATCGCTCTGTTTGTGTCAAATTATTTAAAAGAAATAATTTACGAGTGTTGCGAGGTCATTAAACACAACAATGTCCCGGTTCATGCTATGGCATGTGTAAAATTATATAACAAAGGAATGAATAAGTTGATGAATAACTGCAGTACAGCACCCCAAGGTGATTAAAGGCCAATGGAAAAAGATAATTTAAACTGATAGAAAAAAACCCATACCAGATAATTCGATAATCGTTTTTGCATACTCTTCAACGACTTTCCTAAAAAAAAAAAAGCTGGGTTAATATTAATAACACTGCACAACAAAATAGTATTTTGTCTCTGTTACCGGAACCAAATTGTAAATTTCTAACCAAGTTTCACACGCTGATTCCAAATCTGAAATCCGTTTTTCTCTAGCACGTAAGGTTTTTTTTATAGAAAATTCCCATGAAAACCACAAATTCCCTTGGAGTGAACTTTTTTTCAAAAATACAAAAGTTGATTCAACAAATACCAAAAGCCTACCAATCTAATACCATTTTTATTGAGCTATCTGCATACAAGTGAGACATTTGAAAATAGGATATTGCATAGCGACCAATATATATTACAAAAAATACTATTCCCTTTGAAGGCAATTCAAGTCAAGGTAAGTACAGTCTTCATCACACAAAGCTCTTCACCCTGAATGGTAATATTGGATACTTGAGATCAAGTTTTCAATATAACTCAAACAAAAAATGCAATACAACGTAAACATCAATTTTAATAAAGTTTAATACTGAATTCGTACTTCAAATTGTTGTCCAAACAATATAAAGGAGGAGCCAGAATAAAAAGTTCACAATTCGAAAAATGTTCGAGTTGCTCTGTTGTGTGCAACAGTTGTGTCTCGTTTTAAGAACCAGCAATAGTCTCCAAGCATGGACTCGTCCCATCGGCCTTGATAGCGGTGCTCAAGCGTTGAGATTATTTGACGAAAATGTTCACCATGCTCGTCACTTACAGCTCCCGAGGTTATCTGGAAAGAAGTCGAGATGGGAGTGAAGATAGTGGACTTTCACCGACATTCTGCAACCCATTTGCTTGAAGCTGAGCAACAGATTAGAAATTACTTCCTGGTAGTTACTTGCGCGCTTGTTTCCAAGAAAGTTCTCCACAACAGACTTTAAAGCAGTTTAGGCCTGTAGTTCTTTGTCCCTGAGAATATTGTGGAATTCGTCATCCCTAAGTAGCTGTCGGATTTGAGGTCGAACAAATATGCCAGCTTTGAGTTTTGGATCGCTAATTCGGGGGAATTTTTGCTGCAAGAAATAGAATGCTTCTTTGCTTTCATCCATTGTCCGTACAAACTCCTTTATCAGGCCGAGCTTTATGTGCAGTGGAGGTAGAAGTATATTTTGTTGATCAACCAGAGGAGGGTGCTGTACGTTGTGCTCATCTGGTATGAAGCTTGATCGTCTCGGCCATACTTTCTGTCTAAAGTGCTTTTCATCTGCTCTGCTGTCCCATAGGCACAAAAAACAAGAATGTTTGGTGTAACCACCTTGTAATCCTAAGAGCAAGCCAAGAACTTTAAGATCACCACATATCTTCCACTGGTATTCTTCAAATTTAATGCCACTTAAAACCTTCTCCATAGCTTGGTATGTTTCTTTCATACCAACAGCATGTGCAACTGGAATTGGTGGTTGTTCATTACCATTATGCAGGAGGACAGCTTTAAGACTTACTACAGATGCATCTATGAATAGCCTCCGTTCTGTAGGATCGTGATGCAGTTCAAGTGTACAAACAATCCCTGAACATCAGTACAGTGACAGAGTAAACCAGTCTTTGTAAAGAAACTGGAGGATGGTGTATTCCTACTTCGAAATGAAGAGATCCGGGCATCTGGACCAAGAAGAATCCACTCCTTTAAACGTGACGCTAGTACTTCAGCACGCTGTTTGGAAAGCGCCAGATCCCTGGCTAAATCGTTGAGCTCGGCTTGAGTAACGAGATGCGGCTCAGCTGTTGATGGTTTGTATGGACTGGATCCGTCACTGTAACTTGTTGAAGGCTCGTCGCTACCAGTAATGAGTCGGTCCGTTCTTGTGTAGATGATGGAACTGGAAGCTCGACACCGTGTGGTATTGGCAGGTGTACATATAACATTTGGATACTGCACAGTAAGCTTGGATTTTCGGGAGTAGCCTTGAACTTGGGTTAAACAAAAGTAGCAATCAGACACATGGTCTTTTTCTATCTTCACCTCGTTTCCAAGCAAGTAATGTCACATAACAAGATGTACAACAGCTGTGAGGTGCCCATTGCTTATCCTGATCACCAACTGCACACTCAAAATAATCACTATAAGCACCGCATACAGCTTGACTTAGTGGCTTGCGTTGTGATTTAAAAATGAATTTTCCACAAATGTAGCAAAAGCTATCAGGATTGTTTTTACATCCTCTTCGAGGGAGCATTTGGTTTGGAATAATATGTTTGGCACAGAGTAGTGAAGTATTACACTATCTTCGAGGTGAGCGGCTAAGAATGACAACACAACCGAATCTGAGTAACTTTGTTTAAGAAATGAACAAGGCATTACTAGTAGCTTCATTTCTCGAGCAGGCCTAATCCTTTCTTGTCTTGTTTAAGAGCAAATAGACAGCGGCTAAAGTCTGATTAAACAAAAGCCAACAGAGACTCATGTGTGGAACAAAGAGAGACTACATGTGAGAATCTTTGTTCTGATCATGAAATTACGTAATGAATAGCCCAGGTATTGAAAGTGAATTGACATCTTTTGCATCAAAATCCCTCAGTTGTAGTAACAGTATAACACAGAGTGCTTGATTAACAACTCAGAAACCCTGGAATCCCTGTACCTGCATGTTTTTACACGAAATCAACCTTGTTGATCAGCAATTCGAAACCACATTCGAAAAATTTTGAAAATTAAATAAAAAAAACAACTGGACGTGCTAGAAAAAAAACTAAGCCCAGATTCGTGTTCAGTGCCCCAAACTGTACCGGAAATGATATTAAACTATCTGGTAACAAAAGTGCTGTTGACCAGTGTAATCGATTGGAAAATCGAACTTCATCATGTCATCTAATGGTGGAATACACTTTTACAACTGAATAAATGATTTAAAACCCCTTAAAAAGCACAAATTCCCCTCAGCTAAATCCAAGTTATAGAAGAGGGTATAATTCCTCATTAATACAGGATACTTTGTGTGTCCAATAAATAAAACACTAGAAATACTATTACTCTTAAGCTGCAAGATAATATTGCAATAAGGTGAAACAGAGAGTAACGGTTATTTTTGGAGCCAGATTTTTACCCTGATTATGATAACGAAATAAAACCAACAAAACCCCGGTAAATTTCTAAAGTATTTGGTTCCTGCTAAGTCTGGCACAACAAGCAGTTGTTTCTTACCAAACATTTTAATTGAGTATTTAATACATAAATTAGAAAAGCAAAGATGTGTTTATACAAAACTGCTCTGAACTAGGTTTGAACCAGTGCCAATGGCTTTTATGTTACCTGGTTTATCAACTGTGGAATCAACGCAATATTCTTAATCAAGTCATTTTCCTTGCCCTAATATCCTTTTCGAAAGCATGTTCCAGTATTTGAGAAACATCTGGCTTCGCGCGGTCCAATACTAAAAGCGCTGATTCGGGTAAGAAATCCAATGGCTGTTAGTTAGGTAAAGAATTCAGCAATCACGAGGAAGACTGACCTTCACCTCGCTAAAAATGTATGGGCCATAACTTGATTTGTAGAACAGGAGACCAAAAAAGCTATAGGCACCTATTCGAACACAGTTCTCTCCCAAACTTGTATTTCCCGCCTCCCTTTTCTTTGCAATTCCAAATTATCTCCTTATTTCAAAAACCAGTAAAATTTCCTTCTGAACACTTGAACACGTGATCGGAAATACACCTTATTAATAAACTGCCAATGGCAGTGGATAATAGATTATAGAATAGATTACTTTAGTCTCCATTACGTAACGTTTTCAATATGTTTAAAAGACATTTATTAGTTTTAGATGCCACGCCTGCCACTGGTACTTCACTGGCTCTCAGTAAATATAAGGTATCAGAATGTTGTCCTCGCCCTGTCTGCGATTTTCATGTGGTTTGCTGCGTTACACTTTCGTGTCTGGAGAAAAAGAGTATGTGTGTTTTACGTGTAAACAAATGAACAGCTAATTTTGTTGATATTTTGATAAGGTCGTTCATTTTTGGTGTTTAAACTGTGGGGTCTAGAAGCAACCTTTTAACACGCTTTATTTTGTGTAGCTCAGTTACTTTTCCCGCACTACGCTTCGCTTCTTAAAGTAAGGTGGCCATCCACTCTCACATACGAAAAAATTCTTATTCAATTTATGGGATAAAATACAAAATATAAAAGGTTACGCAAATCTTGCTAAAAAATTAAAAATATTCCAATAGATATTCAAATTTAATAAAAACTCTCTGTCCAAAACTGTGCACAATTATAAATTGCCAAGAAACACTAAATGCAGACGAAAAAATTTCCAATTTTTAAATTCAAATTCAAATTATAAAATTTTAGATTCAAAAGTATTTATGTAAATGAATTTCAGGCCAAAGGCGAAAATTCTTTTCCTTGTAAGACTCCCAAAATTTCCCTTACCCTTTCAAAAGCAATTCACACTGATCACATGAATTAAAAATACCGTCTGTTGTAGCCTGGTATTTACATAATAATTTACGACCTGAGAAAACGTGGCTCATAGGAATTGACTCAAGTTTCAAGTTATATCTAAAACCAACTTTCAATCATTTCGTTCAGCTGTGCTTTTTTATGCTTAAGAACCATACAAGAACATCAAAATGAGATGTGGAGCACCCAATGTGAGAGCAATACTTTATGCAAAGGTGGATTGTAGGTTTACAGCGATACAAAATAGCTCCAAGCGTAAGGTATTCTCTAGAATGAATACAAAGAAACAACCTTTTCAAAACCAGATTCACCAATATATTGAACATAAGAACCCAAGAAGCTCGGAAACAATAACAAACCAAGGATCATCGGGAATGAGCACTACCTAAAAGAGGCAATTTCACCAGACTTAGAACATCAGAAAGATAGATCAGGAATATTGGAGCACGCAATGCAACACTACTATAAAAAGGTTGTGTGGCGAGAAAGAAAGAGGAGAAATGGCAATGGTGAACACTACTCGCCTGAACTCCTATCTGTTTGCAACAAGGGGTATATTTCTTGAATTTATAGAGCCAGGTATGATACTGCTGTTGACTTCCAAGTGAAAAAACTGTTTCTGATTATAATTTAACACGAAACTTTAGCAATTCGTGGGTTGATATTTACAGATAGGAATGAAAAGTTATTTTTTTGCAGAAAAAGAGACAGGTATGTTTTACATAATGAAATTTTAGTTTGCAGCGCACAAAACAATTCGTGGTCCCTAAAATAGCAGCAAATGCACTTTATTTACATGCACCAAAATTCGGAAGCCCTTAACAGCGACTAGAGAAACATTTCCGGAGGTTGGAAAACAAGACTCCGATAGGGAACCGTTCAAACGTTTGGGGATTGAGGACTAAGCTCAGCAGCACAATAGAGCACATGAATAATCTTAAAACCAACCTTAGATTTTTGATGAGCGACTCCAAAATCTTTTTCCATAGTTAACCGAACACAACAAAAGAAGCGAAGGGTCAACCGACTTGCCAGAATGCAAAACGTTGTAAATCCTCCGGATGTCTTGACCTCCAAGCCTTTTGGATGAGATAGATGCACAAATTCGCTCAGCATGCCGCGATTTAGCATCGAAAATTACCCTTTTACAAGCACTGCTAGGCGAGTTTCACAAGTTCCATTTGGTCAAAACCGAAAACAGAAATGAATATGAAGAACAATAAAGGCGAATTAAGTTATACTCAATACCAGCCTGAATTCATTCTTTGAATTCAGTTGCAGCGTTGGAATCCTATATGTTAAAGGAATATCACAAGAAACTGTAGAAATCAATCCCAGTCAGTCCGGCTAAATTAAAAGCTGATAACGTGGCTTGTCAAGAAGACTTAAGACAGTTAGGATTGACCTCTTCAGTGACAACATGATCAAAAGATCCATATGGAGATAAAGATGAAACTGTACAATCTCAGGGAGAAAAACTCAAAATGTGATCTGAAAGAGAAGGTTCCTTGGAGTCTGAATCAGAAGATCATTGGGAAACACAACAAGCTGTACAAGCTAATGTGCAAGTACGAAGTTGTAAGTAGCTAAAACAAGCCTGTCAGGACAGGACAAATGATAATCACTGAAATCACCAACCTGATGTTTTCCCGGAGCCTTGGCAGTGGAGTCTGACCAGTGGCGTAGCGTCAGGGTATGCAAGGTATTCAGTGAATACCCTGAGATTTTGGTGGAAATAATTTTTCAAATTATTAAATTTTGCTTAATCAGGGACTTGAACATGAAGTGAGGCAAAGAACCTTTCCCATCATTTTACAACGATTGATGTTTATTCATGGGGTATTCCTTATCAAAAACGCGTTTCTCTTGTGAATACCAATCGACACCGATTGGATTGAAATCAGATGCAAAGCCGTAGTCCTTGGATTGGTTTAATCTTTTGTTTGAGTAATTCCTCGTCACGAAATAAGCATTGAATTTCTTCCGCCTAGTTTTAACCAATCAAATTGCTTGATTTCCAAGATAAATTTATCTTTAATTTCCTGAAACAATGAAAAATAAGCTGCAAAACGTCCAGCCTCATCCTCGATTGACAGATCTCGTTATGAAATATCGTTGTGTCGAATAACAATGGGAATTGAAATGTCCTTTTCACACTTGCACCGATAAAAATGATGTCTTCCTCGTAAAAAGTCAGTTTCACAGCAAGTGAGAAGCTGAAGAAAAAAGTGACCTGGGCTTTGGTTTCACCTGCTGACAATTCATGGAAAGTTTGACACCTTGAATGCAGCAGAGTCGTGCAAAGGAGCAGGGGTTTGTCCTTTGTTTTGTTGTGAATTTCATACTTTGGCCGTCTGCTAAACATCATATCAGTTCGAGATAATAATAATAATAATAATAACCAATGCATATTCTATGTTTTGAATTCTTCTCAGTATTGTAATGGGCAATTAAAAATAAAACATTGCATTGGGAATTTTGGCTGCTTTCAGTTATAATAATTTGTCTCTGTTCAATTCTTTCTAACTGATTGAATTAAGGTAATTTAGAAGGTTCACTTGTTAAAGCAGTAATGCTAAAAATCATTTAATGGTAACATTCCGGCAATAAATTTCTGGAGATCTTGAAATTATTTCCAAAACAAGATATTTTCCCAACATTTTCCCCTGATTGAAAGTGTGACTGAAAAAGGTGTTGTATGATTATGAAATTGTTTTCCGGAATTTGAAGCACAACGGCTGGAGTTCCGGAAATAAAATAGCTGGTGAATGCACAGGTTTACATTCAAAAAGGGTGAGTGACGACGAACCAGGCCTCTTCAAACAAAGTAGTAACTCTTAGAGTGAATATTATTTAGCTTGTTAATTTGTTGATATATATATATATACTTTATAATATTATGGCCGAGTCTGTTGGTAATGATGTTATTGCAATTACTTGGTAAATAATTTTCAAGTTCTTCGTTTGCTGAAAGAAAGAGAATAACTGAAGCTTGGAGACCAAAGCCGTGCCATGACATTGTCTAGCCTTGTTAAGGAGGGTTTGTACGCTATTTTATGACAGAATCGTATGAAAGAATTGAATGGCTTTGTGGCTCAGACAATAATAACAGACTGTATTGCTGGCCTTGTTTGTTATTTATCCTGGGGAAAGGAGTATGGAACAAAACTGGCTGTAAGGATCTGAACAATTTGAGCAAATCATCGAGAAAACATGGCCTCTCACAGGCGCAAATTTGGTACAAATAGAATTGATTTTGTGATGGACAGCCAGAGACAAGGCTCTTTGAGATTTCCTGAGAAAGAGAATAAAAATAGGGAGAAAATCCGAAGATTAATCGACGCTGTTTATTTTCTTGGCAAGCAAGAACTTTCTTTCCGGGGTCACGAAGAGAACGAAGAGTCTAGGAATAGAGGTAATTGCGTAGAGCTTCTAAAACTGATAGAACAATATGATGACATTTTAAGAAGTCATTTTTAAAATGCTACTGTGTTTACTGGCATGTCAAGCACAAAATGACCTAATATTCTGTATTGGACAGCGCATGACCAAGACAATAATTTCCGAGCTCAATGAGGCGGATTTTGTAGCAATTGAGCTTGATGAAAGCCCAGACGTATCGAAGAAGGAACAATTATCTGTTGTTTTTCGATACATTTCGAATTTCCAAGTTTGTGAACGATTCGTTGAATTTATTGACTCCAGCTCGAAGACAAGTGAAGACGAAATAGCTCAGCTTGTTTTTTTATCAAAACTTGAGGAGTATAAAGTAGGGCACAAACTTGTTGCTCAGACATACGACGGTGCCTCTGTTATGTCTGGTGAAATATCAGGAGTTAGTGCAAGAGTCAGTGGAAAATACCCCAAAGCCTCGTTTGTTCATTCCTATGCTCATAAGCTTAATCTTGTTCTTTCTAAAAGTGTTCGCAAGATAAACTCCTGCAGACGATTTTTCTTCACATTTACTGGGCTTTCCTCATTCTTTTCTCTCTCTCCAAAACGCTATTTCAACTTAGATCAATTTGTGAAACGTAAGGTTCCAAATGCGTCCGAAACTCGTTGGAACTGGAATGCTCATTTGGTCGGGACGGTTCACTTTATTTTAAGTGATCTTCTAGCATGTTGGATCTTCTAGACATTAGTAATAATCCACAGCCATGGGATGATGCCACTGTGGATGATGCAAGTGAATATGTCTCGAAATTGAAGAGTGCTGAGTTATTATTTTTGGTTGAAGTTTTCCAAAGTATATTTCCTCACACAGGAATATTATTTGCTTTTCTACAAACAAAGTGGTTTGACATCTCGTACTATAATGCAAAGGTCAAAGAGGTAGAGGGTATTATTGCTAGACTGAGGGCTGATGAGTCTTTTTATCAAATTTGGCAGCAGTCAGTGATCAATAATGTTGAGTTTGAATCGGAGCCTCCTCGAAAGAGAGTAGAATGTGAAGGCTCGTTAGAACAAAGCTTCAGTTCCCTCCAAGCTCTTTCCTTTGTCGAACTTCTTAATCCAGAAAGACTGGAGCAACATGGCAGAGAATTTTCGAGAGCCGCTTTCTCTTCATTGTTAAATTGTTAAACGTTCGCCACTCTGACCATGTAAAGCTCGAGACAGAGCTTAGTGCTTTTTATAGCTCTAAAGAGTTTTTTTACTCTTTTCCCCCGCGTTATTCTAAATGCATTTCACGACAGGGTTATTTGAAGCCATGGCCCAGGTGGGTAAACTCTGTGAGTTGATTTTAATGATTCCTACAACTTATGCCTCGGCAGAGCGTTCTTTCTCAACATTAAAACGAATCAAGAGTGCCTACCGAAACACGATGAGCCAAAATCGCTTGACATCGCTGTCACTCTTTTCTACTGAGAAGCGTCTTTTTTCGAATCTTTATTCAAAAAAATCATTTCATGAAGAAATTATTGATGCATTTGCTTCCACGAAGGACCGGAGAATAGCCTTGATATATAAGTGAATTCTAAATAGTTTAAACATTCAGCTTAAAAATATATCTAATAATATATCTTGATTTTCTAGCTCCATGCAAATTTGAATAAATATTTTGTAATATTACATGTTTTTCATTGATATGTCTTGTTTTTATGGTTTGCCGTGATCTTTGTCCACGATATATATATATATATATATATATATATATTGAAAACTTAATCCAAATCACCATTAACCCTTTGTGGCCCATCAGCTTTTTCGTTCATAGCAATTTTCAGTTCTCCCTCAATAATCCTTCCCTACTTCTTTCCCTTCTTCTGAGCTACGTTTCGTGAAGTACTTCTCCATCGCCATACTACTCAGTAATTAGGCATAGCTTTTTTTGTGCCTTGATATTGCGGGAGTGCTTGATAGGGATCGAATTGTTTTGAGACGTAGCGCCTATCTTGTGTTTGTTGTGTTTCTTTTCTGTAACGCTGGATGTCACATTTCTGGAAGAGTGTAAGATATGCTGTTGATGTGCTTGCTGTGTTGTGGGCAATGGATGGTTTCTTTAATTTTTCTTGTTGCAGTATTTATTTCCCTGTCCAGAATCTTTTTATTTTCCCAATCAAAAGGTGTGATCTTCTACCCTGCAGTGCTCTGCTATTTCTGAACAGCTTTTTTATGTTCTTTTTCTCTTTGACCCAAGGAACGCTTTGATTCTCCAATGTAGAGGGTAGGATAGTCCTTACAATGTAGTCTGTAAACTATATTGTTTCTCTCTTCAGGTGAAGCTGGATCCTATGGCTTTGAGAGTATTGTTATAAGGGTGGGTATTGTGAAAAATGAACACTTGATGTTATGCTGTCGAAGAGTTCATCTTAGCTGTATACTAGTGCTCTTGACAGGGGAAAAAATATTTGTTTACCGATTCTTTTTCTTCTTAATGATTACGCCAGCTAGTTTTTCTTAATGCTCTCTGGACACCCTTAGTATGGTATCCATTAGATAGGAGAACCTATTGAAGGTGTTCTTCTTCCTTTCTGAGATTATTTTTTACTAGCGAGTCATCACACATCAAGGCTAAAAGCCACTCGAGGATGAGGGTTAATGCGATGGATAGACTGACAGGTGGATGATGATAAGTATTGTGAAAGGGACGAAAAATATAAATGAATGAATAAAATTGGATGGTATGATGCGTTATTGAGGTACTGGTCTCTGTGAGTTGATTTCCTGTAGACAGTAACAGAGAGCGTGCAATTCCAAATCATTTACAAACACGCAGTGTTTATGGGTCTAAACACACCCTAAAAACTGGGTTTAGACGAAGAACAGCCTATGTTTATTTTTATTTTTATGTCCATCAACCCCTTCTATCTCAATAGACGCTCAAACTATCAATACATTTTAAACCTGGTTTAATGGCAAGTCGTCTGGAGATTTAACAACTGTGAAAATCATTTGCACATGTGGTGTGCCATGCACTTTTCAGGAAGATCCGGGTGGCACATCTCTTCTTAACATTTTGTTTCACTAATGCAATAAAGTCTGTACTTAAACACCACAATGCTGGAGGCAAACGATAAAAACAGGACCAGCTTACTTCATTTCTTGGTTTTCATCTCGAACTTTTTGCATCTTCTCTTTAAAGTCTTCCTCGACGAGTTCCCTGATTGAGATTTCTTCCTTTAACTGTGAAGGAGAACAAACTTAACAGTCAAACGAAGTATCATCACTTAAAAGAAAACTATATCGGAACAAAAATTATAGGAATACATATACTCTGCCATTCTGGGGGAAAAAAATAAAAATTAAAGACCGTTTTACGATAAAAGGATACTCTCCAGAGGCAGGCTAATGGGTGGCTATATGTGCAACAAGACTCTTATAGACAGGTAGACAGGAAAGCAAAAACATTTTTACCCAGAACACAGTAATTACTTGTGGCCTTGAAATAAACCCTCTGCCACGAGTGAGCACGTCTATATACGCGCGTCTTAAATACCCTTCTTTTGTACACAACCTCCTTTTTCAACGATATCATTGGTTGCATGGCACGTTTTGTCGACTGTTTCCTAACTTCAAAATCTTTAGGAACACCAGTCCATATTTTCGATAACATTCCTCTCATGACTAAACTTTTAATGATTCAGTTGTTATCACAGTTTTACCCTTTCGATATGTTCTTACTATTCCAGTTCCATTTCTAGTGCTCTTCTGTTACAACAAGTTAAAACCACAATCTACCTTACCATTTGAACTCCATTCATTTCATGCCTTAACGCGTCATCAACAGTAACTGCCCATGTGTCATTCCGTTAAAAAAGAATATTTCCAATATACTAACTAGTCTCCCTTCAACTGAGGGAAAATCAACTGTGGTCGCTATTAGAAGTACGGAAGAAAACTTCTCTCTTGCTACCCCACTTTTAGCAGCAATGCTTTTCTTACACAATCAGTATCTGTAGTAATCAAATCCACCAGGTAGAAAAATAATCCTATGATACTATCACACCCACCATCCAGTTCTATTTTTCAAAGCTGTGATGCCGGCTCGTGTTTGTAACACCATGCCAGCTACCTAAATTAAACCTTTTGATATGTCTGCGTCTGCTATTAATATCGTCGATTCAATTATTACTTATTTTCAATAATTCATTCCCAAAGACAGTGCTACGGTGCTTCAACTAAGAGTGACAGTATATTATGTGAAACACCGCCACCTTCTTGAATAAAAATGTCCTTTGTCTTAGTTCTGAAAGCCACTGCTTTCAAGGCAGAATTTATACTTCGTACCTTCTTCACACTGTTGAACCGAGTCAACATAGTTCAAAATTTCGAACAGGTAACAAGGAAAGGAAAGGACAGGACAGGACTGGGTTTCCAGCATAGCGGAATGAATTACGGACTAAGGCCTGGTAAACGATGGCTTTAATTTTCAATTTCTAACTATATTAAACATTAAACATCAGACCACATACAATACATTAAAATTGTCACTTGTAGATTATACGACTTCCATACCTGAGAACTACTACCGATGGTAGTTAAAAATGACAGGTGGAGAGGCGTTACGTTTACCTTCGTCATTACTATCGGGCCTTGAGAAAACCCAAACCATTAGAAATCTCGGGGAGACGAATGAATCTTCACCTCCAATATGCCCAGTTGTCAGTTTTATTTACTTCCTGCTTCGTCTCCTTAATAATTTCCCTTGAACAGGGGGAGGGGGTTGAAGATTTATAATTAAAGGCAATTGCATTTGTTTAAAGAAAATTAAATGGCAGAACTTAAGTAACACTATTCACGAACGAAAAAAAGCAAGACACCAAAGCTTTTGCGATATGCAATGATTAAGTCCAAGTGCTCGCAATGCACATTTACTGAATGGCAAACCAACCTTTGCTTTCCAGCTCTCTTCCTTTGTCTTCCAATCTTCATCTCGAGAGCGGAGGACTTCGTCAAGATCACTTTGAGAATAAAGAAGTGGCTGTTTGAAAACGAGAAAATAACTGAGCCATTATCATGTATAATCTTCAAAATAAACAATAAATAAATGTTATTATTATTATAATCTTTTATTCTCACGTTCTTATTGTCTACCAGTATCTTGTCTATTACCTGGCCACTTCCCATGGCTTAAGGTAATAGATCTAGGTCATTCTTGCTAATACCTCTTTCCTTGTGTACTGTTCTATTCTGTCCTATTTCCCGTAGTTCATTATTACTATTACTATTAAGTTTGGATGGGGGCCAAGGCTTTGCGGCAGTGGTCTAAAACACTTGTGTGATGTGAGATAAAGGATAAACTGGCATTTTAAAAAATGATACTTTTGGATTAAAGATCTTGTTTGCAAAGGGGAAAAAATTGTTAAGCGCTGTTATCTATTACCTTCAAATTAAATACTACAACTCAAATTATTATTACCATGATCATATTTATCACACATTGATTTAATTCAATGGTAATGTCTCCTGATATTAGTGACTGCAAAATTACTCAATTTTCATGGACTTTTCTCAGGATCCTTGCAAAAATACTTTTAGAGTTTTGGTAAATGTGAATGATTGAGTCAGCTTTTAAGTTAAGTGTTTGCGTAACTGTGTTGTGAAGAGTAAAGACATACTACTTATGTATGTAATGAATGAACCTATGTTTCGGGAAAGAAAGGTAAAAGCTCGAATCCAAAAGGCTCAAAAGTTTTGTGGTAAGAAGATCCACGAGCAGTTCGATAATACAGCTGATAAATATAGTGATGAGTGGCGCTGGGACTTACTCAGAAAAAGTGGACTGAAGAAAAACAGAGTATTGGCTGCACAGGAATATGCATTGCAGACCAGTTATCCAAGTAAAGTAACTAACAAGGAATTAGTAAATGAAAAATGTTCGCTGTAGGGTAAAAGAGATAGACAGAGGTAAATATACTTTCTTGGTGTACAATGAAGTTACAGTAAAGGGCAATTGTAAAATATTAGTCAAGAAAGCAAGAGTCAATGTTGGCCTATAATCATTAAGGTGAACTTGTTTGTTGGGTTAAGCACAGACTCTAACTAACTACAAACAATCTAAAAAATAAAAAACTTATTTTTCGATGTGTATTAACAATTTGGTATAACACAAAAAATGGAATGAAAGAACATCGCAAACGTTATTATGCCTTTGGTCATCAGTTATGATTCAGCAAGGGATTTTATTAAAAATTGCAGTCAATTTTACATCCTTCCTCTCTTTCTCTTCGGCACTATCATATCATCGTCATCACCATCAACAACAACAACATCATCACCATAAAAATAACAAAAACTGATGACGTGTCACGCTATATGCATAGACAACTTGTGTGAATGGAGCATTTGAACGAGCTAGCAAGTGTTATGACCGGAAACCAGCAGATGTGAAGAAGAATGAAAAGTGTAAACTATTTCACCATAGAATATGACCCAATGATAGAGGGTAGAAGACCAGACAATATAATTAGAAATTAGATGAAGAAAGAAACTAAGATTCTGGACGTCGCAATACCTGGTGATGAAAGGGTATGAGACAAGGAACTACAGAAGATTGGAAAATACCAATTGCTAAAGAAAGAAGTAGGAAGTATTTGGGGAATAAAAATGGTAACCTTTTGTGACTGGGGAATTCGGAGCCATCTCGTATAGATGTGAAAAACATATGAACAAATTTGAAGTAAAGGTCAGGCTACAGGTGATGCAAAGGACAACATTAGTTGGGGAATCAAAGATACTGTCGATAATTTTGCCTCTATGAAAGACTCGGAAACAAAACCTTTGTAAACATGTTAACTGGTTTCGCAGATTATGGATCATATAAACATCATAATTAAGTCTGAGAACCAATGAAATAAAATAATAACAAAGCATTAATATTTTAAACCATTATTTTATTTTTAACTATTACATACAACATCAATCCTCATAGCAAATGATAGTTGGTATTGGTTGGCCTGCTAAGTGAAAGTAAGTATAGCTAATAATATTATTGACTCAATGATAATATACCAAACTTGTGTCTGGTTCAAAGTATACATAATTCTATTACATACTATTATAATATTTTTATGGGTGTGCGTACCAAGTACCAATCATGTTAAAAATCCAATTTTTTTAGCCTTACGCAATTCGAAGCCTAAATGAGAAATTCTGAGACCCTAAAATGGGACGGACTAAAAGGTATTTTATACGACCGTTCAAGAGTGACAGTAAGACACAGCCATTCGCTTAGCCAAACATAGACAGCCCTCAATCACTCATTTAATGTAAAATATTTTAATGAGCCTAAAACGACAATGAGGCAAGCTATGAGTAAAGTCCTTTAATACTTGTGAAAACCTTCATGTTTATGCTCGCAACCCAACGGATCTCTAATAGAACGATGGACGGGCCAAGGCTCCTGTACAAAGTCTTGAAAACCCAAAGTTGGTTAAATATTTTCCACTCATAATCAGGAAGTAACCAAATATTCTAAACAGGAAATATCTTGGGGTAAGACTAGTGAAAATCAACCAGACGATCGCGAAAGGCAGAGAAAGATAAAAATAAATACACATAACATTACATCGGATTAACATGCACTAAATGCTGATAAAACCAAACTTGTTACTGACTCTAATAAAATCTGAGACCAAACGTATGAAAGCTGGTAGTATTTACTGTTTGGTTCTCAAAATTCCTCTCGCTACTACAAGCACTATAAACTGTTTATTACCTCGTAGTTATCCAAGTGACCACTAAATTTGGTAGAGGAGTACATTTTGCTTTCCCCAGTCAAATTCCTACGTGTATTCCTTTCCTCGTTACAGTCGCTGACAAAACGTTTTGTTATGTTCTTCTCGTTGCCATCATTGGACAGCTGATCACAAATTTCATGAGAGCTATCCAAATCTCCCTGTCCACCTTCTGCTATGACTTCTTTCTCACTTTCTGATATAGCGTCCTTTTCGCAAACAGTGCGTTTAAAGAAATCACAACAAAACAATGGAAATCTACACAGTTTGGCTCCATAACTTTCTTTTAAGGCTTTACTTTTCTTTGCATGACCGACCATATCAGGTTTAAATAAAACAATAGCTTGGAGCCAGGGTAAACACAAACTTCAAGAATCACAATTACTCTACAAGATTAAGACATTAACAAGCAAGAAACTCTGCAACAATCACAAAAATATCCCAGATCTGTCATGAGAGACATAAAAGTATATTTTTCACGTCGGGGATAGCCGACATATAATGCTAGAGATCAGAGAGATCAAAAATGTGCTCCCCTGTTTTAACCTGCGTTATGAATAAAAAACCCTAGAAATGCCAGCTGGTTGTGAGTCTTAAAATACTATTACTTATTTATGAGAAGCGATGGTGGATTACAAATTGTTATCAAAAAAGAAAGCAGCTAGCAAAAATTTTGGAATATATCAATAGTACCGTATCTCATCATAACACACGACCTAATTGTTCATTGTGCTTATCTCAACCACCCAAATAAACTTGGTCGAAGCTACTTCTGGCTTTTGTGTTAACATGAAAGAAGCAAACACATGTCCTTTCCTAACAACCTAAGTTAATTCAACCTATCGGCCACATTTGAATATCAGGTGTACGGCAGGGTAGAATCATGTAGCCTAGAATTGCTATGAGTTTAACTAGGGAGACCGTACAGATGAAACATGCGGCAAAATCGTGCATTAGTTTTAAAAATTAACCAATTTATAGTATTAGTCCCTTGAATCCGATTTAATTAGATAGTAATGCTCATCATTGGAAACCCCTTCCCTTTCTCCTCTCCTTTTCTCCCCTTCTTTTACTCTTAAACAGGCTCAAGTAAACACAAACAAATACACACACTCAAACGCATTCACCTTTTCGAATCATCAGCATTCACCTGACCTCTGCCTAAAAAAGGTCGCTTCTCTTCATTATCAAGAGCGGAAATGTATAGATTTTAAAACATTTACCATGAAACAAATATTGGCAGTTTCCATTGCTTATTATACACTAAAATACACGTAATGAAAAACTGTCAACCAGCCACAGCTGTTCATTTATGTCGTTGAACGTAATGTGATGTCCCCTTAATTTCAGGTGTATTTCGAAGGTAAATGGGATTCACTGAGTCAACTTTGGGTTGTCTTATTATACCTCATATTGCTCTTCCAGCCTGCATACAAATACACTAGTACTTAAGCCCCTTATGACCCGTCGAAAATATACTAACCCAATTTCCAGTTTGCTGGCAATTTCTTAATTGCATAGAATAAGTACTTAATTTACATACATCAACTTGCATAACATGGTCTTGGAAAAAATTCTGCCTTGGCGAAGAAATGTAGTTTGATCGCCAAATTTTGTAGTTGCAGGTGTTTATAAGAACATTGGACTTTTGAAAGGTGGACCGACACCTATCATTACAGCCAGAAGAACCTTGCGGCCAGAAATTATAGCTATAATTGTGAATAATAGTTTAAAGCGTATGCTTCAAAATAGTTTTATCGCCGTGGTTTCTTTTATCTGACAAAAGATACACGCGTATGAGACAAGATGGGTAGTTTTATCACAAAAATCGACTTGACATAGCACGTTTCCCAACCACAGACTAAACTGACGCACCGTTGATTAATTTTTGTATAATGTGGTCATTCCACAAACTCTTACCTATGCAGGCAAGTTTGGCTGAGGTTGACTTCATTTTTCAGTATTTGGATTTTCACTAAGCAAATAATTCAGACATTCAAAATTTGGGTAAAAATAGTTTTGTGTTCTTATCAGTTCCTCCTTAAATTTCTCCCTTTAAAGAAACAACTTTTAATTTCAAAAACCTGCTACATGGCTGTGGACGAGAGCATGTTTCCCAACAAAAACAAAACGTACTACAATCCTCCAGGCTAAGATCGTGGCCTTGCCTGGCGTAATAGCAAGCACAACAAATGGTGGAAAAAACCGCAACATTTAGCCCCCAAAACACCGCTTAGGTATACTGGTAAACCAAAGGAAATAAGCATATTTTTGAGGGATGGGGGTATAAAGCCATTTTGAAATTTCACATGTTTTAAGTAAATCTCTCCTTGTAAAACATTTCATTCCAAAGTTCTGTCCGGTTTCATTTCCAACACCATCCTTCAGAGCAATTAAGGTGCGAAACGTTAAAAACAAAGTAATTGCACTACAACTTAGCTGTCAGGTACCAAAGTGATATTTGAGTGAAAAACATTCAACAAAACCATAAATAAAAAGACTGGACACAATCTGCCCTGTAGCCTTTGTGACTTTTTTGCTCTGCATTTGTAAAATGGTGTACTAATGGCAAACTGTTGTCCTCTTACATCAAAAATCACATGGCAGTTTTTACACAGAAACGTGAATGGCATAAACATACAAATATTAAGTGGAAAAGTTAATCATGAAATTCTATCAGCAACAAGACCGACAAAAGAACGGGAACAAGTACCTCACGGTGGTAATTTTGGACATTTGCAGTAGAAACAAACAAAAAAATCCAAGATAACTGTTCACAATGTCGGCCAACTAAGTCTTGCCACAGGTGATGCTTCTCTGTACATAACACGTTTACAGGCAAGTTTTCCTCGTTCGTTTCCCGTCACCGTTATCTGAAAATAGTTAATCAACCTCACTCAAGGAGCTCAGGTCCTTCATTGAGCATATCGAAGCATAATGCGATTAATCGTTTGCACTTCATCAGAACTACGTTTTTCAAGTTCTTGTAAGCTATATCACCTCATATTGGCATGGAATCTTCCAGCCCATGTTCTAACGCGGTTCAGGATGAGCCACTCTGACCATGGATGTAAACAGAGGTTTACTACTTGCATTTGGCTGTCCTTGCTGCTGGGTTTCAAACTGGCACTTTATGTAACGGTACACTAGGTTAAGGCTTTCTATGAAATACAGAAGATACTCAATACGTAACAAAACGAGTAAAGCCGAAAATCGTCACGTAGAATTTATTACTTTCTCAGCTACTAACATGGAAGCACAAAACAACACAGACTGTGAATGCAGAAAATGTAAATTTTGTGGGCATCCCAAAGAATAGAATTTGGCACTGAGTGAGCGAGCATATCTCGTTGAAAACTTTTAAAGAAAAATGCATTGTACTACAACAATTCATCGAAAACCTGTGGGAATCTGCGACGCGCATTTTTAAAACTAAATTTCTCAGGACAATGCTTTAAGGTCACTAAAAAGTTAGGAGCTACAAGAAGAGGGGTATAGAAAAGGAAGGTAGGTTAAATGGAAGACACAGCTGCAAGATAGCTGTTAATAAGAACTTGGAATAATTGTGATTATGGTCAACAAGGAAGCAATAAGGAAGTAAATTCAAGAAAATTGCAGTTCGAGGAGGGAAATAATGTCATTGGAAGTCCTGCACTTCGGTAACTCGACAGTAAATGTTTATTTGAGAACGCGTAATGTGGTGAGCAGTCTTTAAGGGCGCTACAATAGAAGAACCTCCTGGCTGCATTGGCCATAGAAGTACTTGTAAAAATGGGGAAAAGACGATGCTAAAGCGTTTGTCGCAAAAACCGTTTTTCTCGATTTAAAAAACGGTTTCTAGAACCCTATTTTCAGAACCTTTTGTACCTGGTAGGTCAATCCAAGAACTTTACCAAGTCCAATTCAAAAAAAGGGCCTAGATTTTTGAACTGGTGTCAACTGTCTCAACATGTGCTCTGTATAACTAAACTTTCATGTCAATTTACCAGCAAAAAAACTGACTAGATATGGTAAAGCCTTACATTATGTTTAGCATCTAAAAGTGGAGTACCTTTATCAAAATACATGGTGAAGTAATTTGTATTATTTTTTCATGCAACTTGTTTTATTTTACAGAAAATGTTAGCTTTTCTACACAACTTCTACAGGAAACAAGCTCCCCGTGCCTTAAAGGAAATTTATGTCATTTCAAAAGCAAATGTAATGTATGGGCCTGTCAAATAAACCAGCTTCGGTCCAAATAGCCTGCAACATAAAACTCTTTAAATACCTGGGGTAGTTTTTGGCAAACTGTTTAACGTCTAATCAATAAAACCTTTTTAGCATCATTTCAGTTGTAAGTAAATGAAAGAAGAGGATAAGTTGACTCAGACTTTTGTCTTCTTAAAGATTTCTAAATCTAAAACATTGCAAGTTCAAAACCAGCGGGAAAAGGTCAAGAACTGCCTTTCTTAAAACTGTATTGTGTACCAATTTTTGTGGCACCATCAAAGATTAAACTCTAGTCAATATTATATTTACCTTGACAAGGTCATTTTCCTGATTCTTCTGACCATCCTTATTCATGTCATCAAGTGTCTGGAGAACCCCTGTCTTCTCAGCTGAAATCGAGGTTGTCTAAAATAAATAAAAATGAACTTGCATAGTAGAAAATTCTGTGTTGTGATTTTCTGGAAGGCCGAGCTTTACTTTAATGAAAGAGTTTAAAATCTATTATTTTTTTAATCTATTATGGTCTTCTCCAAATGCCGAGATCAATTTATTACATACAAGAAAAAATTATTGAATATAATTTTATAACTAGTGGAAAACAAAACTTTTGAAACCTCGCTTGGATGGCGAACTCGGAAGCAAAATTCTTGACTACCACCACAAGAACCACAACTGAAGCCGAACCTTTGGAAATATATAGATTTCGGTTGCATGTACACTGTGCTGCATGGAGTCCATAATGTGATCATTATAGTAAGCAAGTTACACAGTTAGGGACTGACGCATTTTAATTAGGATGTTAACATACCAATAACTTGACGTTTTATTGGTACATAAGTACAGTTTCGTTTCTGCTATGTTGCAAATAAATAGCACGTGACAGTGCTTGTAATTTAGCAGCAGCTTGATTGCTAGGAAAAACATCTCTGAGACAGTGGATTTATCGGTTTCTACTTTGCTTCTACGTTGGACCAGGGGCATGGAGTATGATTTTCTCAGATAAAGTTACTTTCTCTGTTAAAACATCATTACATGAGTTCCAAACCTCAAAAACTTGCACACATGTGATATCACGAGGCAGGTACTTAATTACCCGCCATCACCGTTATTTAAAAAAAATATTAATGGTTAAGAACCGTACAAGACAATGCCACTACGTGTATGGAACTGTGAAAATATGACAGGTAAAAAAAAGAAACAACATCAAATTGATAATTGGTCACGGAAACCTTGTCTAGCAGCTCTCTGTTTCTGCAGATTCTTCCTATTATACCAACAACATGCATGAAATGTTACGTTAGGACATCAGACCAAGATGTCGGTTTAACATTCTTCTAACATGATTCCAGTTCTACTGTGCTTCATGAACAAAGAAATGCGATAAAAAACAAAATTCTTTTGATACAATTAATTACTGTACGCACTCTGAATAACGTTTCTCCATAATACACTAAATTTGTGGCATGCACCTTGGGTGACACATCTTTAATGGCTTTAACTGCTAGGGCTAAGAGTCTTCCTTTAATATAGAATGGCTTCTTTTTGATGTCATCACCAACTCATATGTGCTCAACATGAATTTAAATAACTTGACAATTCCTGATATTTGATAGGTAATTTTTTGAAATAATATCATAAATATATGCCAATGGCATCCAACGCATTACTGCTGTTGCGTTACTTGTTTATCCCAGCCAAAAGTTTTGGTGTGTATGACCGTAACATTTAAACAGTAGGATGCGCCTTTTTGCGCGAGTTTGTATTGGGGAGAAATAATTATTTTCTTTATCGGAAATTTACCCCCAAGCTAACAAGTGAACTTGGACTTACTTTACGCATTCTTCTGCTTGAAGAATCGAATTTTCACGAGGCATTTTCTGAGTTGCACAAAATTAGTTGATCTACTTCAAAATTTTTTTACAGTGACAATTTAATCTCACAATAGCATATATTTTAATTTGACTTATAAGTCACTTTAATGACCAATAAAAGTCATATTGAGTGCAAATGCAGTTATAGAGACGAGCTCGAAAGCTACTAGATTCAAAACTGATTAGTATATACCACTTCAAAAAAACTTGTTTCTCAATCTATATATAGTAATTTGAAATTTGAAATTGGAGGCAAGTAGTTCAGTTTATTATCATCTATACTCAATTTTCCATTCAATATTCTTATATTATAATACGGGAATTCATTAAACCCAAATTAAGGTAAATAAAAGCCATCTCTTAAACCTGCATATGAACTTTCTTACCATGCCTCAATCACTGCTCTACGTCAAAAATACCGAAATCAATGAACATGACTAGAGTAACTGCCATAAAAAAATAAACACGTCGTATTGTACCACAACAGTAGCAATGTAATGGCCTTTCAAAAGTTAAGACTGGTTTTCCGAACTCTGGAGTTTAATATTAGACTTGGCTCCGAAAATTATCACTGCGTTACCACCAGAAAACTAAAACACAGAACAATGAGTTACCTTGGCAATTTGGGGGCTGAAAGGATCACTGATAGTGCTTTCTTTCTCTAAGATTGTATTAAACTTCAAAGGTGATTCCGAATCTTCAGCAAGGGAATGAATGTCTGGGTCTCTTGTGGCTGCTTTTCTGACTCCAGAGGATGGTGCTATATGTTTTCCTGTGCTGGACAGCATCAGGTTTTCACTTCTTGAAATGAACGGAAGACAAATTATCAAAATAAATATTCCTCTTTAATTCAAGGCACATTTATCGGATTTAAACGCGGAGGGTACCATCCCATTACACAATAAACCCGTTTAAAAGGAGCAACAAATCTTTATACGTTGCTTTTAAAGAGATACTCACCTAAATTGACAGCCTGGATCATTAAAATATTTTTTGCTAGAAAGTTGGAGTAAACCCCAAGTACAAGTACCAAGTTTTTAGGATGCTCAGTTCAGTCATTGTAGACAAATGGTAGCTGCTAACTTTCGTCATTGAAATAGTGATAAATTGAAATCTTAACATACTGAGAAAATTAATAAAAGAATCAGTGTTTCACTGTACCACCGCAATACAATATCTGAGAGTTTCAAACCAGTGTGATTTAATGGTATTGGCGAAAGCTATTAAAAACAACATACCGCGCAGGATCCTACAATATGTGTATTTGAAAAAACAAGGTGTTGCATAATCACAAGTAAAGGCTCAGTAACTGGGAAAATGATACCATAAATGTAATCGAGCTGACTTGAATTCATCGATGGGCAGCTAATGTTGTGTGTAATACAATAAAACAGGACAAAAGGCATACGACACTTGCCCAATAAAACGACAACGATAGGGTTACACACCATTAAAACAATATCAGCCTTACTTCAAACACTTGTGTACAAGTAGTAATGAAAAACAATTCTATTGACAGCAGGGCAAGAACACGCTTACCTTCCTTTTGTTGTAGGTGTTCCATCTACATAAATAAAGAAAACAAAAGGTCTTGAACGTGTATGCAAAGCCACAAAATCTATATGTCTGTACAAAACAGAAGGTATCTTGGCTTTAAAAAGTCATCTTTTCAACTTCATTTTACACTGGTCATTAGCAACAGCTGCATCTAAATTCGCCTTTTAAAAAGACAATGGCTATTAATAAATCATCTATCAATATTGTTTATACAGAGGGCTTTTGTCAAGTAAATGGAGATGCGAATCTCAATTCCAGTAAATTGTGGTCACTAGAAATTTAATGCTAACTTTGTCTAAACGAAAACATATTGAACTCAATAGGGTCTTTACACATTTGCCACACCAAGCTTCACAATATCGTAACAATAAAAAAAGATCGTACACATTGTGATCGCTTTTTGAGACGGTGACCATAGCAAGACTTATTATACGATCTCTTCTGCTAGACAGTTTGGTTTAATTTCTCAGAAAACTAAGCCCCTTTCCATTTTATGAGATTACATTAACTTTTGAAGCCTTATTTAAAGGTTTATTCGTACAATTTGAGATTTAGCAATTAACGTAGCGTGGAAAGTTTAACCTTTGTATAATATATCGGTTACCTGTAAAACAGTAGGTCAAATAGATTAGCATGTGTTGTTATTATAATGGCCTGACAAGCCTCTTGGAGTCGAACTTCAGAATTAAATATTAGGACAAAATATTTGGAATAGAAGCAAATTATGTGATTTTTAACACTGCAAGTATTGAAATAATGTCGAATAACATATCCTGAACAGCCATTTAAATTACTCGGGTATTCATCATGAAGTAAAAATTGGTTTAGAATGAGGGCGGCGTTGCAAAAACATTAAAAATATCCACTTAATTGTGTTAACGTTAGCAATCGTTTTTCACAAATTAAATATTAACAAACATAACCAAATAAAGATGAAAATGATGAATTCATACAGCTTGGTTATCCATTTTCAGTGTTTTCCCTAAGAACCGGTAACCGGCCAAGTTGACCGTTTCAAACGTTTTTTGGGCCGGCTGAAACTTCAACCCCAAAAATTTTTTTTAGTGAATTTCAACTGAACTGTTCAATAATTGATTGTGTCTTGCATATTGTAAACACCGAGTCATCGGGAAATTGAGCAGCGTGTCTCAGAAAACGGATCAAAACGTGTGTTCATCACGTGTTGAATCAGCTGTGTTTACTTCCTTGTTGGTCCAAACACTGGGAGTAACGACGATTTTAATTGGTCAATATCGGATGGTCATTCAATAACAAAACGAAAGTGAAAATAAAGGCTTTAAAGCATGTGAAGCACATGTATGAAGTAACATGAAACGACTACAAACACTATTTGATGACCATTATTTGATTATTTTGATCTAGAAACTACCCGACTGCCTGTTCCCCATTCTGCAGAGCTTCCTCAACCAGAATCGAGATGTCATGAAACCAGCTCTGATACTACAGCTAGTTCAAGCCACTCAGATATTGAGGATACATCAGGAATCACTCCTGGTCCGCTTAATCAGTTTGAAATAAACGATTTGATACACAATATAGGTTTATCAAAAGCAGGTGCTGAGCTTCTAGTTTCTAGACTCAGAGTGATCTCAAACTTTCGTACTACAGATCTAGAGACAGCAAATTTCTGAAATTTTTCAGTACTGACTGTGACTTCGTGTATTGTAATAACATTAGTGGGCTTCTTCTAGCTTTAGGTTTACCCAGTTACAATTCAAATGATTGGAGGCTGTTTATAGACAGCTCGAAGAAAAGCTTAAAGTGTGTTCTTCTTCATAATGGAAAAAATTTTGGAGCAGTGCTTGTAGGTCACTCAGTGATTCTAAAGGAAAACTACGAGAGCATTAAAAAAGTAATTAATTTACTCCGATACCATGACCATAACTGGATCATATGTGTAAACGTAAAGATGATGAATTTCCTTTTGGGTCAGCAGAGAGGCTTCACCAAACATCCATGCCATTTGTGTTTATGGGACAGTAGGGATCGGGATCAACATTGGGTCAAACAAGACTGGCTCCCTAGACCACAACTGCAAGCCGGGGGGCCAAATCTGATGGAGCAACCTTTGATTGATCGATCTAACATTGTACCTCCTCCACTTCACATAAAGTTAGGCTTAATGAAGCAGTTCGTAAAAGAACAAAGACCAAGAATGCTTTCAGCACATCAGACGAACTTTTTCTAGTTTGTTCTATGAAAAAGTGAAAGCTGGGATATTTGATGGACCCCAGATTCGGAAACTCATTAATGACAGTAACTTTGAAGGAACCGTGACAATTGTTAAAAGGGCGGCATGGACTTCATTTGTAGATGTTACCATGCAGTTCTGCAGGAAATTATAAATCTCCAAACAACAGGAGCTTGATTGCTGATTTGCTGAAAAACTATCATAAGCTTGGCTGCAATATGAGTATCAAAATGCATTTCCTGCACAGTCACTTAGATGTCTTCCCGGAAAACCTGGGAGATGTTAGCGATGAGCAAGGTGAGAGGTTCCACCAGGGCATAAAAGAAATGGAGGAAAGATACCAAGGCCGATGGGATGTCCACATGATGGCGGACTACTGTTGGTCAATAAAGCGAGACTGCCCAAATCTCAAACATGCAAGACAAAGTCGAAAAAGAAGATTCCTACCATAAAGTGACATTTTCTCCCTATTTCTATATGCTTTATATACGCTAGCATGCATACAGCTCGTTTTTTTAAATATATTTTCATATACTTCTATGTTAAGTGTGAATTTCCTTAATTTTCACTGTTAAAGTCCATTTTCACATCTGAATATGGTTTCATAAAATGTATCAACAGCCAATAAATTATTGTTTCAGGACAGCTACAAGTAAATACAACCATTTTGTGCAGATCAATCGAATAAATCAAGGCTATATATTTGTTTGTTTGATTTATCTGAAGTATTAAAAATATGTACCAAATAACTGCCATATAAAAAAACTGAGACCCGTTAGGGGAAAAATAATGACATCTTCGAAATCAGCATGTAAAGATTACCCAGGATCAGTTGTCAAATAATGATTACAAAAATTTTGTTTCTCTGTGTTAATAAAAGTGAATCAAATTTCAATTTAAAACAATTTTATTCACATAAAAATTACAAAAAAACCAGGAATAACAGTTACAATCTAATAGTATAACCAACCCAATTTTAAACAATATTTTTCATGAAATAAAATAAGATATTGGCTATAATATTTCAAGTCTAGCTGCCTCTCTGCAGTTAATTAAAATGCATAAAATGCTTTTAAAATTAACAGAACAATACAGCTTTTTATATATCTTCAATTAGGAATTTTTCAAAACTTTAAAGACCCTATTTTCAAAATTAATTGCTTAGAGGCAATTTCTTGATTATAAATTACATGTTTTTTTCCTGATACAAAATGTATAATATAGACAATATTTAAAACACATTAAAAATAGCTAGTACATAAATAGGGGATTTAACAAAATGACTTTGTGTCACTCAAACAATGAAGATATATATATTCAGTATAACATATTACAACTTTACAAAAACTGCTAGCATGAAAAATTGCAGAATGAATATTTAGACTACAATTTAGAATGATTTTAGTTACTGAGTAGACTGGATAACAACTTTAAAAAGGTGGGTGAAAAAAAGAAGAAAAAAATTAGAAGAAGTGCTCTGGTATCATGAAAAGTGACCTTAAAAAATCATTTTCAACACATCAATGTTCTCCCCAGATATGCCCCAGAATGCAAGATTTTGCGTCTAGGATTTCAAAATTTTCTGGGGGGGAAATTTTCCCAGACCCCCTTAAGGCAGGCCTGTTCAATTCTTGAACAGACCTGCTCAAACAAAATGAGTGGAAAAACCTGCATTTTACGAAAACGATTTTCGTAAACGACAACAAACAAATGTTAAGTTAATCGAATTGGTCTAGGTAATATATCCTTTTGTAAGACTGCACAGTCAGGGCACATTTTTGGCTACCATACTTAAGAGTTCTCTTAGACTACTTCATTAATAAGAACAAGGGAAGAAAAAACATTTTCCTTTGGTTAACTGCGAATAATCGAGAATAAGATAGCAGGTAAACGGGCAAGAGAATATTTCTTTTTTAACAAGTGAACCTGGTCTCATGCAACAAATACAAATTATACGTCATCTCTGCCATAACTCCTCCCACCTCACTCGGTGTTTTATTTCAGTGTTTTCTCTCGGTCTCGGTCTCTGTCTCCCTCTCCCCTTTACTTTCTTCTTCCCTCTCGCTCCCTCCTCGTATTCTTTTCTCTTTCTCTCTTAGGGAAATGCTCACCCAAAAACTTCGAAAAGCCTCTAAACGGTCTCACATTTGGCGGTTATATTTGGCGTCTGAAAAACCTATCTGCTTTCTATTATTTAACGACGATATCAAATAAATGTTCAGTTTTTCATGTTTTATTTTTGGTCGGGAAAATGATGTAATCTCCCAATGTTAAATACCTAAAATTTAACATTTATGACCTTGTAATATTGGAAACATCGAATAGCAAAAATAACCAGCGATTTGTCGGCATATGTTCTCAAAAATATTTCGGGAAATGTCTGGGTAACAACGGTTTCAGTTAAGGGAACTAAGGCTTGAAACTACACAGTTTATATGAATGAACAAGAGCTACATCTCTGAAATAATAATGTAATTTTACAGTTCACAATACCTCGAGCAGATCCTTTCACAAGAGGGTCAAATTTCACATAAAGTGACTGTCTGGCTAAGGCTTCCTGGCGTGCCTGAAGTACAAGAAGATAAGTGCGGTTATTAGTACACAACGGGTACACAACTGCTATATTTGTTAATGAACTAGTTGGAGCAACACATACGCGAAGCGATATGTAAGTAGAACTTCGACCACATTTTGACAAAAATTTAGGAAATACAGTCGCAAAAATGTTAAAGAGGTGGTTTACTGCACCAAAGGCGATCAATTCCGGGGCAAATCTATAGGGTCAATATTGGTATGGGTGATCGCATATGACTATTCTGCTAGATAAATTTGGAGACTCACTCATAACATGGGTTCGCACTTTGGGCATGCATGACTAATTGTTAAGCCTCATTATCGAAACGGCAAAGAGACCCACGCGAAATAAATATTCCACACCAGTTGGCAAGTTAACCAACTCGAAGTTCTGGTCATTACAATACAAAGACAATACATACATTCAAATATTTTCAGTGACTTGGGAAAAAGGAGGTGAAAACCGAGTAGTGTCAGCTACAAACAAAACATCGATGACTGAGCAATACATGCTGATACTCCAGTAACAGCAAGAATTGGCATGAAACTACATATAAAAAGGCTACAGCAGCTTGGCATGAAATGAAAAAACAGAAATCAAGCTTATTTTAGCGACAAGATATATTTGTACGGTGCACTAATATCCCCAGTATTAAATATTAAAGAAAAGAACAGGACTCGTCGGGGTGAGCATAGTGTTGAAACTGTCAACGGTAAAAAATACTATAACCTGCAAACTGGGTGGTAGAATAAATTGACAATACTGAGTACAACCTGCTGTTTAGCCAGCGGTTTTGCGGGTCAAATATTTAATTATTTTCTTTAAACAGCCAATACCTCTCCCGAATTTACACCTTTTAATCAAAACATGATAAAAGCGAATAAGTTATACATAACAAGTCGGCATGTACAAAAGGCCAGGCGTAAGACGAGTAGCTTAAAGTTTCCGACTAAATTTGAGGTGTACAAAGTCATTCTGCATACACTTGAAGTCAACAGTTACAACTCGGATCGACGAGCAGGTTTGCCGACAAAAGTTGGTAAAAAATACCGATTTTTAATTACCAAGTTCATTACATGCAGTCGTATTTCTGTTAGCCCGATGCCCTACACTGTACACAGTAATATGCAAACAACTGATGGCATGGAACACTTAATACAAGACCTGAAAAACTGGAATGATATGCACGCATAAATTATAAGTAAATCTGCTTCAAGGTTTTACAAAGTAGCAAAAGGTCTTCTTGATCACCCAACCTACAACAAGTAACAAGTATTTATAAGCTATTTCAAAACACGTAGGCAAACCTTGTAGGATCCCTTAAACAATCTGATGCAATCCAGAAAACACATCACAACCGAAGTGACGAAAAACGTCCGGTACTTATGTCACCTTTTTGTATTACAAAACATAAAGAGTACAATGGTTAACTGAAATAAACCGATTGGCTATCAACAGGAAACCTATAACCACTCGAAAGATAACTTGTCTTCCATGTGAGAAAAAGACGCAACTATGCATTTGCTATGGTGGCATAAGTAAAATACTTTATCCCATCACCTGCTGTCCCTTCACCGACAGAAAGTGATATCTCAGTGTCAATGAGCAGCAGGGTAGCACAATCATTATCATTGTGTTTCCTATTCATGGTGACAGCCACACTTGCAATTCTGTCACTTCACCCATTTTCCGTCGAGATAAAAACAGTAATACCTTGGAATGGAACCGTCATGCTTGATGTCACAAACAATGCAGAATTTGGTTTTCATATTTCATCTTCAGACATTCCCGTTTTACACCTCAAATTAAAAGTACGTAATTCTGTAACTAAACAGATGACAAAGGCAACAATGTTTTCATTTGTCTTATCCACGTTTTCTAAAGTTTAAGTTTCGAAGGCCCTGAAGAAATTGGGTGTTGAAAATTCATGTTTCTCTGTAAGTAAACGTGGTTATCATTCGATCACTTTATTTTTCTCACTGTGACCTTACAGTGTGGTATGTACTTCATTGACTTGGGAATAAATGTGCGAATTCCTCTTAACTACGAATGCCGTTTAAAAATTTGGGAAGCAGCCTGTTGACCCTACTTCAATCCATTATGTTCCGGAGCGTCAGAAAAATAAGAAATAACGATTGTCATTTTTTGTTTGCACATGGTTAGGAGTAAGGGGTGTTTCCGTTTTTACTGGTATCATGTTACAAAAAGAAAAACACCCGACCATAAAATTAGTGGCATCTTAAGACCTGCGCCACTGAGTGTACATATATACGCATGTATACATCTTGATTGTTCCTTTTTGAGAGAGGTTTGCAATTTTTTCCGTTTGTTGCTGTGTGTCCCCGAAGACCATGCTTGGTCTCATTCAAGCATGAAATACCAGTTTGAGGACTGGCGGGGTATAGTCTTTCTCTCACGGGCAGGTGAAGCGCTCTTCAGCCTTGGATGGCAATCACCTAGAGATGGTGTCTCGATAAAAACACTGGTCCCCATTACCTTAATGGGTTGGTGTCAGGAAGGGCATCCGGCCTATAAAAACACTGCCTCATCATACCATGAAATGACATCCAAAGATATCCGGTATAACTGCGTAAACGAGACTGGAACTAATTTAAGTGAAGGTGTCGCGCACGGTAGGACCTTTGCTCGATGTAGGCAAAATCAGACCGTTATCAAGCTACTACATCAACCGAAGGAAGTGATGACAAGCTTCAGACTCTGTAGTCTGAATGTGGGAAGTTTGAGAGGTAGATCTGGTGAAGTAGCAGAGTTTCTTGAGCGAAGACACATTGATTTGTGCTGCATGCAAGAAACACGATGGAGAGGGAAATCTGTAAGAATGATAGAAGGGAAAAAGGCAACATACAAGCTGTTTTGGATTGGTAATGGAAAAGGCACAGGTGGTGTAGGTATCTTTGTTGCAGAGAAATGGATAGACAAGGTGATTGATGTCAAA
>RDPX01000005.1:4321878-4332127 GCA_003991215.1 Morbakka virulenta | reverse complement strand
AGCAGCCATACTGCTGATACTTTTTAACTGCTTGGTGGACTGCAGTTTTGCTGACTTTCAATTTCATAGAAATATTCCTTTCAGATAGTCCTTCTCTATGCAGAGCAACAATTTGACCTCTTTGAACTTCACTGAGGGACTTTTTTCGACCCATTTCTGTAGCAATAAGAAGTATAAAAAGTGAAAAAAAATCCAAAGTAAAATCGATTCAGATGTCCGCAGTGTTAAAGAAGAACGTATAATGGGCGACCAGAGCGCAAATAATGAGTATGATGTAATCTCAACAGTAGGATGATGCAATACGATCTCATACCGAGAAATCTACGTATTTCCATGAGTGGTCTTAAACTTTTGGTAGTGACTGTACATATCTGATACTGCAGCCCTTGAACGATCCAAGAGCACCATCGTTGAGACGTGGATTGTCCAGAATCAGATACGCTGTACTGGCCACCTTGTCAGAATGGGAGATGAAAGACTTCCTAAACAGTTGTTTAATGGTGAGTTTTCCAAAAGAAAAAGAAAATAACACAAGGCGAGAAAAAGGTTTAAGGATGTCCTGAAGTATGATTTGAAACCAGTGGAGATCGATGTGAATAACTGGATAGTGATAACGGCAGACCGCCTCAAATAAAGGGGGGGAAATCAGGGAAGGATGTAAAGAATCCGAAGAGAGATGTGTGGGTCATGTTGTGTTAATTTGTACTGAGAAAGCAGGTTGAAAGTGTTGTGCCTGATGGTATCCAGGAGGAAAATAGTACACTGTTTGTGGTAGATTTCTTTTGTCAAAATCCTAACTAGTGAACCATCATAAGTCACACAGTCGAAGACAAGATCAACAATTGTATGAGACTTTGCCACCTCATCCACCGATGTATTGTTGCGCTACCTGTGGCCTGGTCTGCAAAACAGCATGTACGCATCTTAATCTTAGCACGAACAAATTTATGGTCAATACCGCAATCTGCAGTTCCCACGCCTCTTACTGTACACATGTCTTGAGGTCACGCTTTCGTGAGATGATATGTTACCTTGTGCACGAGCTTTTGTTGGAAGAAGGTGTCACCCACTGCCACTTCAAATTATGTGCAGATCAGCAGGTGAAGAAAAAGACCATTACCCTTGCCAAGACAATACATACATACCTACGTACATACATACATACATACATATATACATATATACATACATACATGTTGATTGCTCCATCTTCACAGATGATCGCCGTCTTTTGCGTCAAAGTCCAAGTTTCCATCCTCTTGCTATTTCTCGAGTGACCGAGAAGATGACTCTTCAAACAGCAGTCGATTTACAGAGCTTACAGCAAAGATGGCAGATGAACTCGAGTGTCCTCACAGGGTTGATAGGATCTGGGTGCGGAATACAATCTTTGTGTACAGCCATGTGTCTCTTCAGTCCCGCCACTGACTTGCATTCTTTACTACAAACTACGCAGGCGTTGCCGTGGGGCTAGTGCTGAAATAGGCCACCTCTCATGCGATTTCAAGTGGTTCACATAACCTGTTTTAAAAACACCCTATCACAGGTCTAGAGTCATCCATGCAGACTAAATGCCCAGCCCAGCGCATTTTATTCTTGATCAGGATGTTTTCTATGCTAGGGCAACTTGCTCTCTGTAAAACAATAGTGTTGAGTGTAAGTGACTGCCATTTTATGCCAAGGATTGACCTCAAGCAATTTTGGTTTAAGTGTTTAAGCCACTTTTGGTGATGGCGATAGATTGTCCATACTTCTGATGAATACAGCACTGCGGACAACACACACGTCTGGTAAACTGCCAGTTTTGTACTAAAGGTTACACCTTTGCCTGACCATAGCCTCTTCTCTAGCTTACCAAAAGCAACAGAATCTTTCTGGATGCGCATGTGTATTTCAGAGTCAAATGAGCCATCCCCGGGCAGCGTACTACATAGATAAACAAAAGTATCGACAACACCTAACCTAGAGTTGTTGACAAAAATTTTAGGTTCTGTGCAGAGTGCACCAGGAGGAGTGAACGCAGCCGAAATGCGGTCCATTAACTCCTGCATGTCGTTTTCCGAGTGCGCGACAAAAACAGCATCGTCAGCATATAGTAATTCCCGTATGAGGGTCTGTCTAACATTTGAACAGGAATTGAATCTTCTAAGGTTGAACACTTTACCAGTTAGGATTAAACGGAGGCCAATTCCAATGTCACAGTCACGAAATGTGTAAAGTACTACAACAGCAAAATAGATAGAGAACAGCGTTGGCGCCAGAATATCACCCTGTTTCAGCCCGTTATCTATCGCAATTTCCTTTGACAGTTCCCAGTTAACGCTTTCATACTACGGTGTAGTTCTTTGATCAGGTTAACAAAAGTAGGTGGGTATCCAAGTTTCCCCAAGACCTTCCACGGGGGATCGCGGTTGACAGTATCGAAGGCTTTGCTCAG
Source organism: Morbakka virulenta (assembly GCA_003991215.1). NCBI lineage: Eukaryota > Metazoa > Cnidaria > Cubozoa > Carybdeida > Carukiidae > Morbakka > Morbakka virulenta. The sequence continues at coordinate 4,329,690 of RDPX01000005.1, read as the reverse complement.
GTCTACAAAGACTTGATACAATGGCATATGTTGCTCTTGACACTTTTCTTGTAGTTGTCTGGCGGAGAAGATCGCACCTGTTGTACCTCTTCCAGGATTGAAACCACAATGTGATTCAGGTACAATCAACGGACATATATGCAGCACAAGTCTGTTAAGTAGGATTCTTGTCAAGACCTTCCCCACAGATTGAGCCACAGATTATCCCACGAAAGTGTCACATTCAGACTTTGCTCCCAAACCTTTGAACAAGGAAACAAGAATATCACCAATCCAGTCTTGGGGAATTGCATTCCCTTTCCAGCATTCACAGATAAACCTTGGTGACTAGCTTCCAGTGACAAGTTAACGCAAAATAACTGGTACCCACTTTGGTCGCAGGTTTTATCGAGTGTCCTTCTCCCAAAAGCACTGACTTGTCGAAAGATACTTTCAGTAACAGAGGTGACGCCACCACTGGCCGCCAGATACTGGAAAGACACATCATGGATTTGTACATAAATCTATTTAACCCATAGATGGGACCCTCACAGGTACTACCACTCCAGGCCAGAGCAGACCTTGGAGTAATGACACCTAAGGGGTGACTCCACACTCCCCAAAGCTTCAGAACTCCCGAACTGAAGTCTCGTCATACCCAGGACATACATACATAAATATATAAATATATACATACATAAATATATAAATACATACATACATACATGCATGCATACATACATATATACATACCGATATACTTACATTTGTTTGCGCTAATAAACGTGTATTAATCCCCTTATTCCGACTGTCACAGTAATAATAGTAAAAAACTTTTATTCGCTTAATAGAGCCTCTTATCTATTATTGTCCAAGTTTTTCGGTAATTTGTTATCGAGTAGTTAGGGAAAGCTCTGTACACCAAACCCATGTAACAAATTACTGCTATCTTCACTTCAATTTAGTCTTTAAAAGTTCATGAACTCGTATAAATAATATGAAATTACTTTATCGTCCATTAAAGTCTATTAAAAGAAGAGATGACAACAAAGCATATTAATTAGTAGTAGAAGAATGAAAACAATGAGAGCACCAGACTGGGTTAGAACCAGTCCCTACAGCGATTATAACGGCATGCTCTAACAACTAAGCTATGGGTGCTACGTTCTTAGGCAAATAATTTTTTGCAACCATATTTTCACTTCTCAAAACGCGCATTTTTTGCTTTTAACATCCTACCGTTGCATCACTGTCCCCAGTTCCGAACTGCTCCAAAAAATCTAGTTCTTCTCCAAACCCTAAAAGTAAAACAAAACAGACCACAATTTCTAAGAAAGTTGCTTATTAGCGCTGAGTTAAAAAAGATGCTAATTGATATTAGGCACAGAAAATTAGAACATCCTTGGTTGTTGATCGCTGAATTCGTACAAAATTTATTTAAAAGCCCACATCTATAGCACAAATCCGAATCCAGAAATACTAACAGTTGCGATAAAACACATTTAAAGTATCTACCACTCAGAAAACAGAATCTGTTAATAAAAAACGGTAGTTTTTTTGGTTTGACAAAGAAATTTATATCAAACAAAGGAAAAATCCAGTAACTTGCCTTGACAAGTTTTAGTGACAGGGTCACTAAGAGTTGTCAAGGCAAATTACAATATTTCACCATCAATCTTTACCTCGTATGGTCGATTGGAATGACTAGCACGAGAGGCAGCAGGTCTGCCTGCAGTCGATCCAAGCAAATAAGCAAGATTGTCTCGACGTAACTGCTAAATTTGACTAAAAAGCCTTTCACGTGTTCCTATAAGGGTAACTGCACACCATCAAAGGTCAAGACGATATTTCAAGGTTTCTTGTTAAATGTAGTATTTTCCATGAAGTCACAACGAAAATATCACAATCACAGTAAACAGTGTTCGCACTTTCCTTTCAATCACTCAATCACACCAGCTTCGGTTTCACTCTCTGTGTTGAAGTTACGTTTGTAGTAACTTCTACGCCTTTGAAAAACTTTCCCAGTACGTCTTGGGGCTAGATGTTCTTTAAATTTTTGGCAATGTCAATTGAGTCAACATCTGAAGCAACTCTTCAAATAATTTTAAAAAGGTTTAAAAACCTTCCCTGGTAAACCACCAGTTGCGGGCAACATCTGGAGCATCAAATCGATTTCAAACTTTATAGCATAAAAGATTTGCATTCTTGCTGGATCAACGAGTTTGAAAATTGTTTTTGTTTTGTCTTTTAATTTTACTAAAATGTGACATTGGCTGTGGGGAAGGAGTCAAAATCGAGATGTCTGTACTTCAGCTACAAACTTGTGATGCAGAGCACGGACACACAACCCCCCCTCTCCACAACCACCACCACCACCACCACCACCACCAACACACACACACAAAACAAAAACACACACACACACACGAATACACACACGAATACACACACACATACACACACAAATACACACACACACAAACACACACACACAAACACACACACACACAAACTCTTGTTCCGAAGATTATAAAATTATCCATCTTATGTGATTTTTGCCATTTTGGTGTCAAAAAACGCGAGTTGATTACCACAAAAATATACCTCTTAAGTTTTCTCTTCGAAGCGAAATAAAACAAAACAACTTATTCTGTTACCTTGCCGTTAGAATCTTCTTACATATTTTGTTTAGACGACGGTAACTAATAAGAAACCGTTACTTTCAACAACAAAAAACCAACATTGTCTTGGATACAAAGGCAATACTTTATAAAAAGAAAAACACGTTTAGTTTAATACAGGTTTAAAAACATGACAGAAACACATTTGTTAAAGTATTTGTTAATAAATTATTCTTAACTGTCGTGTTGAGTTTCTATTTCTTCGTAATTTACTGGGCATTATTTTTATCACCAAACATAAATCTACAAGGTGTGATGACATTTATTTAACCTTACATCTTTTCTTTTATCTCTTAAATAACTTGAGAAAGCGTTCCCCACGTTCATCATTTAAATATCTACAAGCTTGAGGGGACAAGATGTGAAAGTAAAAAATAATTTTTAAAGTACACTGCAGTGGATCTCCTCATGGTATGACAAAGGATTGCTAACTGGTTTAGTATCGATATTGTCTCTTCGACATCCAATAAACCCAGCAACAACTTGTTTGAAACTGTATCAGCCTTTTTGGTGCCTGAAATATCAAATATCAAATCTTATGTATGGGTTGTGCTAGTCTCATTAGCTGGTTGCTCAAGTGCCTGATAATAAGCTTTCATGACTTGTTTGTATTCCTCCCGTGTCCATTTTTGTCTTTTATTCTGTGTTATTTGGCTGATGACTTCGCAATCTTGGGGATTCATTTGAGTATTATTCTCATTACGGAAAACCTCTAAAGTCTGGGGTTGGAGAAATTTGTCTCAGTAGTACAATTTTCGACCCCAGCCTGGTTCATCACAGAGGAACGCGCTTCTTGTTTAACCGCGCGACGAGCGATGCGGGACGATTTTCTTTGATTGTTTTCCATAAATATTGGGTAATTGGTTATCCAGGTTTTCCTTCCTGGGTATGTTTAATTGTGACACCATCACTAGGGGGGTTGTCAGCCATGACTAGAGACAGACTTAACTCCGCCGGACATCAACCCAGTATTTTAAGGTCTTGGATTAGGCTAACAGGTACTACACCTTGCCCAAGGGTGACCTGGAGGTAGTTGTGGCAAAGGATAACCTCATTGGACCACGTCGAATCTCCACAACCGGATGTAGTTTATTGTCATTACCAATAACCAAAGGTTTCTCATAATTCCCCCCACATTTTAGCATTCTAATACTTTTCTTATTATTCTAGCTGTGCCTAGTATGACAGTTTTTTGAACAGGATATGCCTCTAGCTAGATTCCAACATCCTTTATAAAGCTTGAAAACATCCCTGAAACACTACCTAGTGCCCCAACAACAATTGGTACCACCATAACTCTGATCAGATTCCAGCGTCGCTTAATTTCCAGTTTGAGGTCATGACACCTTTCAATCTCAAACTTCTCTGTTTCAGATATCCTTTTATCCCTTGGCACCGCTATGTCAACAAATATTGCAGACCTTTGTCTGTAATCAATGATGACTATGTCCGGTTTCCTTTCCTTAACCTCATTATCGCACTGAATCATCACATCACATAGGATCTTATGATCAGCATTTTCAACTACAACCTCAGGTTTTCGATCATACCAATTCTCAGGTTTCACTAAATGAAACTTCTCACATAGCTTCCAGTGGACCATCTATGCAACTCCGTCGTGTCTCTCTTTATATTCCTTTTGCGCCAGTGTGGTACACTTGCAAGTAACATGACTTATTGTTTCCCCCTTCTGACCACACAATCAACAGTTTGGTGAATCTGCAGTTTTATTAGCATTATGCTTCACATCGTTCTAATGACTTGCTCCTGCGCCGCACACATCAATGCCTCAGTCAGGGTTTTTAAAGCACACTTATTGAGCCATTTCCAAGATGCCTCTTTATCAACAGTATCTGGTAAATCTCTGATAAACTGACCATACATTTGTTTGTCTTTCCAGGCTTCCTTCTTTTTTTCATTCAAAAATCTCTTAAACTCGGGCTTTTTGACAATTCTAAGCGTCTAATATTCCCACATGCTTAACACCTTGCAACAGAGTATCAGTTGAGTTCTTTGGGTACCATCACAAATTATTCTCCTCATTCCTGATGGCATCTTCACAACTCATTAATCCTCTCCCACCCTCTTTTCGATTAATATAAAGTCGATCTACATCACCTTTTGATAAAGCCCTTGATGCATGGTAAATAATTTCCGAGTTTTTCTACCAAGATCCTTTATTTCATCTACGTTTTAGTTGATAATTCCAGCTCCGTACTTCAACCCCGCCACTGCCCATGTATTTAATAGCTTTGATCTTGTTCCTGCCATTTGGTTTAGATTTGAGAATCAATCGTGTACGCCGTTTATACTCTTTGTTAAATTGCTCTTTCACCTCTCTCTCCTTGATCTTATCATATTCTAGAATTCAAAGATATTTATAGCCCTCTGCTTCGATAGCTTTTATCACATTTCCATCAGGTAGTTTGACATCAGCTGCTTTCATTCCTTTTAAACCTCTTTGTTTTAGCACAAGTAAACCACATTTCTTAATTCAAATTTCCATCCCTATGTCTTTACAGTTTTTACTAACGAATCAATTAGGTTTTCAGTTTTGGCCAACAATTTCAAATCACCCATGAAGAGCAAATGGTTATGTTTTGTAATTTTGTCTCTCAATTCATACTTTATTTTCACTTTCCTTAAAATCAGTCATTGGTACTAGAGATAAAAAAAATTGAAGTAGAGAGAGACTGTCACCTTGGAAAATACCTCTTCTGATGTTGACAAAACAAAGCGAGGTACCAGAAGGGACCAGCTCTAATTTCCTCATGCCGCATACTAGTGTTTTTGTATTGTCAGCAACACCGAACAAATCTAAACACTTCTTAAGCCAGCTATGGGGGATCAGATCAAATACTTTGCGATAATCAACCCATGCCATTGCTAAATTTGTTCTTCTTCTTTTACATTCCTTCTAGCTTTATCTATCAGAAGCTGGTTTTAGTCCCTCTACACGTACGTTTACACCCTTCCTGCTCATCAGGTAATATATATTCTTCCTCCAGCAAGTTGCAAAGATCAGCTGATATAATCCCTGTTAGCAATTTCCCCATTATGGGAAGGCAGGATATTGGCCAGTAGTTATCTACGGCATTTCCTTTAGCTTTATCCTTTTGAAATAAAATTGTCGATCCATAAGTTAATCCCACAGGACGTGTTGCCGAGGATATAAGGCAAAAACTCATACAAGAGTCAAGTTGACTAGTCAATAGTTCATCATAACTCAACTCATTTTCTCTTGCATCTCAGCTCACCTTATACAATCATATGTTTACAAGTGTCAACAAATTATCCCACACAAACACTCCCACATAGATCAAAACACTAAAATTGCACACTCACTTTAATAACAAGTTTCACAATTTTGATTTCATTCACTGTACCACCCACTTCCAAAACATCAAAATATTTACAAAGCAATCTGTCCTCCCACACAGTATATTAACTTAATTGGTTCACAGTTATGCAAGCATGCATGACTCAACTTGCAGTCTAATATCCACTGTGTCCTTTTGAACATCATCCCCCTTCACAATGGGGTAGTATCCCATTGTTCCTTTCGCCTGCTTGAAATACCATTGGACAAATCTTCGTAATTGGCCGTACCAATTCCTTTCCGTTTGCCATCAGCTTCACTGTTCGAACCTGTCCATCCTTCCCTGGGTATGTCATCAACACGCGCCCCATTGGCCACTCTCCTCGAGGTGTGTCAGTGGAGACGATCAGCACAATGTCCCCTACTTGAATATCTTCACAGGTTCGCTGCCACTTCTTACGTTTGCCCAGTGTTGGAAGAGATTCTCGTAGCCATCGCTGCCAGAAGTGACGCATGATTTATATCGACTCTAGATGGTGCTAACTGCCCACCTGCCTGCCCATGCAGGAAATGATTTGGTGTCAACGGAAGATCGTCACTTGGATGGGCTGTCTGGAAAGTCAGGGGCCTTGAATTAATTAAACTTTCCGCTCCAACAAATGCTGTATTAAGTTCTTCGTCTGTTACACTGGCAATTGCGAGAATTCCGTAGATGGCTCTCTTTGCAGATTTTTCCATGCTTTCATGGACCCCACCAAAATGGGGTGCAAATGGCGGAATGAAGTGCCATTTAATTCCTTTGTCTGACACCGCCTGTAAGATTTTTAATTCCGATCCATTTCTTGCACCGGAACCCTCAACTCGTTAACAGCACCAACAAAGTTTGTACCGTTGTCTGATATGACGTCTTCAGGGGCAACCCGGCGGCAGGTCATCCTGTAGAAGGCATTAATGAATGAGTCAGTATCCAGGCCTGTGCCCATCTCGGAATGGACAGCTCTTGAATCTAGGCAGGTGAACAGACATAAAAAACGTTTTAGTTGCTTGTGACGTCGTCCTTGGATAGTAATGAATGGCCCAGCAAAATCCAGGGCAGAACGAGCAAATGCACGGATCGGATGAGTCAAGCGAATCTTGGGTAGCGGAGCCATTACCTGAGCTGCTGGGGTTGCTTTTCTGCACTTGCAAAAGATGCATTCCATTTCCACTTGACGTATCTCCTCTCTACCATGAATTATCCAGAAGCGCTGTGAGATTTGTGCGAAGACATGATTTGTCCCAGCCACATGGCCATCTTGAGCATGGTATCCTCTGACAATTAGCTTTGTTGTCCAGTGGTTGCGAGGGAGGATGGCAGGAAATTTAACATCATATGGCAAAAAGTCAGCAAAGCGCAGCCTTGTATTTGCTCGAATGACACCACTCTCATCCAGGAACGGATTCAGTGCTGCTAGCAAGCTCTTCTGATGAACGTGCTTGCCCTTTGCCAACTCCTGTAATACACCTTTCCCGAGATTTTCTTCTGCTGCGTGAAAACGAGGCTGAACTTGCGAAAAAAAAAATCAAAATAAACTATTTCAGCATGGAGGACGCACAGAATCTTATAAAGTTACTGCTGAAAAATGTTGATGAGAAAATCAATATTGTTGTTATGAAAGAAGAAAAGAAATTGAAGTGGGGAAAAGATCTTTTAAACTTGCCATTGTTTACAATAAAAGAGATAGAAAAGCATCGTTTAAAGAGTGGTAAAAGAGGAAAGTCGATAGTAAAAACAATGAACAGGGGCAGAAAATTCAAGGAAGAGGGATATGTTCTGAGAAAAGCTTTGTTCAC
>RDPX01000005.1:4304502-4316520 GCA_003991215.1 Morbakka virulenta | reverse complement strand
AAAGGTAGTAATGTGAGATAGAAACCGCTGGCGTGCAAACGAAGTCAAAATTCCACCGTGACCTCAAGGAATCGGATGAGCCTAAGTAAGTAAGTAAGTAGTAGTAGTAGTAGTAGTAGTAGTAGTAGTAGTAGTAGTAGTAGTAGTAGTAGTAGTAGTAGTAGTAGTAGTAGTAGTAGTAGTATTACTATTATTATTATTTATAAAAAATGCTCTTGATATGCTTTTGTAAAATCAAACAATGAGTAACTACCAGTTACCTAGGGTGAGTTAAGTTCTGTACTGTGTGCGTATAAGGGTAAGGGAAAAAAATCAGTACATACATATAGCGAAACTAAATACGAAGATCAATGGGGACAAAAGTAATATGAATACACAATCTGGAAAAATAAATTTAGTTATATAAAAATCCATATGTAGAACAATTCATGACATGAACATCAATTTTAACAAAATACATAAGACTTAAGAATAGGAAAAGAGTTTTGTTTAGATGCTCAAGCCTCTTGAGATGTGAGCTGTGCTATTCAACACGATCTTTTGGGCTTCTTAAAGAGATGGTTCACCTAGGATTTGGTCTACAAAGTTTTGGGTACCCTTCTTTAAAAGTCCTAGTGCTCCGACTACTACAGGTAAGGTTTTTGTTTTCAAGTGCCATATTTTCTCAACTTCAATTTCAAGATCTTTGTACTTATTTAGCTTTTCAAAAACCTTTGCTGAAATGTTACTGTCAGATGGCACACTCAATGATAAAGAAGCAGGTCTTATTTTTCTTATCTTTGGTCAAAATGTCAGGGCGATTTGCCTGGATTGTTTGATCTGTGTGGATAAGAAAATCCCAGAAGATAGAAACATCATTGCCTTCGGTCACTGGTACAGGATGATGTTCGTACCAGTTTTTGTTGATCTTTATTAGTAGTCCTTGCATATATTTCAAATGCAGGTATTGACGACCCTGTCCTTATACTCATTTGGTGTTAGTATTGAGCATCCAGAAACAAGGTGGTCAATTGATTCAACTTTTTCTAAGCAAAACCGGCATTTGGGGTCGGCACCATTATGCAAGACATTTTCTTGGTAATTGCGGGTGAACAAACTCTGATCTTGAGCGGCAAGGATAAAACCCTCAGTCTCTTCTTTCAGTTTGGAGCTGCTTAGCCACTAATGGGTTGCTTTTTCATCTACATCAGCATTCTTGCTTCGCGTTCCGAACGGACCATGGAAAGGTTTATCTTACCATTCTTGTTCTAACTGTTGTAATCCTAAATCTCTTGCTTTACGTTTCCCCTTTTTGCTAGAGCTTTAGATGTAATTTCCACATTTACATCTTCAGCTTTAAATTCCAGTTCTCTCGAAAATTTGTTTGATCCTTTAATAACAGAGTGGAGCCTTTTTGAGTTTTCATGAGAGTATACAAGTTCCAGCATCCAATCGTCAACGTTATCAAGGAATTAAGCGTGCCCAATGGTAGATGCTTTATAAGATAGCTCAAGCTGGATCATGCCTCTTCCTCCTTGGACTGTGGGTACGTACAACCTGTCAAAATCTGACTTGGGTGATGCATTCTATTACATGTTAGTTGTTTCCTAATTTTTGTGTCTAATCGTTTAAGCTCATTCATATTATAATTAATAACATTAAAACTATAAGTAACTACTTGTATTACCAGTATATTAATTGCAGTAATCCGATATTTGGAATTCAGTTCTGTTTTCATAATCGCCTTCACCCTTCTTAAACTCTCTTTTCTAATTTTCTCCATTATTGCATGCTGTACGCCATCACCCTCATTCACCCATTCATCTAATTCACCTCATTCACAATATATTTGTACGTACTTTCCTGTTCAAGTTCTATTATCACTGTTACATCATCTAAAGCAACATTCTTGGTAGCAGTCAACTTTCCACGCAGAAACGTCGCCTTCTTAAATTTATCTAGCCCAAATTCCATTCCTATGTCATCACTAAACGACTTAACACTTTTCAGCAATCCTTCAAGTTCGCCGTCATTGCGAGCGTATAACTTTAAGTCATCCATGTAAAATAGGTAGTTTATTTTCCTATTATTGATCTTGTACCCATAGCTTGTGTCATTCAGGATTTTAGAAGAGGAATAAGTGCAAGACAGAGAAGAAGAGGGGAAAGGGAGTCACTTAGAAAAATTCCACATTTAATTTTTATGCCATTTGAAGTAAGGGTTCCATTATTGTGAGAGAGGGTAAGGTTTGTTTCAGATTTTAGAGTCATGCTAGTTTTTAAAAAATTAATGAGTACTGGAGAGGCTTTACATAGTGCTAGAGTTCTTCATACCCAAGAGTGAGGTACACTATCTTGTAGTCAATTCAGGCTGTACTTACGTTTTTATGTTTCGAGTGAGCATTCTCTATGATCATCTTGTTAATGAGCAACTGGTCATTACATACATAGAATCCCTTGCGAAAGACCTTTTGTTCAAGAGGAAAACTATTTTGTTCGTCTAGGTGTTTATACGTCTTTTCTGTGACAATAGAGGTTGATAATTTATAGGTAGTAGAAAGGCACGTGATAGGTCGATAATTTTTCGGGTGACTAGCATCCAAATTTTTTGCCAAAAGGTATGTAGTGCCATGACATAGCCATGTTGGTGCTAGGTGAGGATCTATTGTTATTTTAATGAGATTTGCTGCTAATCTGGAGTAAGCAGAGGAAAGTGCATTCAGCCAAAAGTTGGGAAATTTATCCATTCCAGGTGATTTCCACTTCTGTGAATTCCTAAGCGCTTCTTGGACTTCTTCAGTTCTAACATTCTCCTATTCTTGCTCGTGCACTTCATCATTATCGTTCACTGGCTTCCGTATCCATTCAGCGTCTTCGCTATGTATTTTCTCAGTTCCCCATATCGATTCCCAGAATTCTCCGACCCTCTGTTCTGTTGGTACCTCTTCTACCGATATAGTATTTCTTAGCGTCGATTTCAAATATTTTGTTCTGTCTTAAAATTTTATTGCGTTAATCAAATCTGCGCAATCGTTTGGCTTTTACTTGCAGCTTTTGTTTTAATTCTTCCTTTATGTTGGAGATTTAATCCTTCCGTTCGATTTCATACTTTCTCAATACCTTTTTAGCTTTTCCAGATCTATTTGCTCTATCAGGTTGTAGTTCCTCCAGCAAAGAGATTTTTCTCCCAAGGCTTTCTATCTCCTTTTCAATCTTAACTTGCTATTTTGGCTTATTGCTTTTCCTTGTGTTATTTCTCTTCCTCTTAGTCTTAAGCCCACATTTTTCTTGAATCGCTTTACCTGCTGCATAAATCAACTCATTGAGTTCAGTAAGGTCAGGATCAATCTCATTGCACATTTGATTAAGAGCAGCATTGGCTACTCAAAAGAGGTTCTGTGTGTATGTCTTAACTTTAATAACGTTTCTCTGTCAATCATGGGGATGTGTTTCACTTTAGACAATTCCTAAATAATCTCAGTTTTTATCTCTAGTAAATTTCTTCATTAATCACAGAATTAACCCAACCAGCCTCCTCAATTACCTCAACATCCTCAGCAATTACTTCCATAACTACCCCATAAACCTCTGCAAGCTCGCCTCCATCTTCATTCTCATTACCTATCGGGTTTTCAATATTTTCGTTTGCAATCGGGACTCTAGTATCATTTTTTAATCATTCCTTAATTTCTACTAACTCAGCATCACATAATTTTTTTATTCGTAATTCACCTTCTAACGTTTGGTAGTTTGTTAGCATCCATCATTTCTACTTTGTCACTGTTACTGTTCCTTTCAAGCCAGTTAAGAAAAGTATCTTCAGAATTATTAGTTTGCGGTCTGTCTAGCGTAAAATAAAAACAGTACATCACTTCTTTATATTCTTCCCACGACCATTTCTTTCGTTTTTTCTTTTGATTTTGATTTTGTTTACATGGTGAATCGACAAGCCAGTGTTTGGAGTAAGCCCCTCCTGGTGACCTTGTCGGGATGATCGGGTTCGTGGGAGCAAGTAGACCTAGTAACAGACTTTTCAAAATCCTCAGCCTGGTCACTCACTGAGGCATGCGTCCCTTGTTGATCGGCACGAGGGGCGATGCACCATGATTTACTTTTAATTCTAGTTTCCATATGATAAGGGAGCTGGATATTTCGCGCCGGTCACAACCTGGTATTTCTACTCTACGTGGATTAACAGACTTACCCCGGCGGGCGCCAACCCGATACTTCATGGTCAAGGGGAGAGCTAACACGTACTACACCTTGCTCAAAGGGTAACCTCATTCGCCCACATCGAAACTCCACAACCGGATGCAGTTTAATGTCAATACCTAGGACTAATCCGTTTACCTTTGCCCTTGCACAGAGAGAGAGGAAAATATTTCACTCCTTTGTGCCATTTATTACACGCCTTTGGATGCTTCCACATTACCGTGCTAATTCATACTGTACGGTATATCGATTTACCCTTTTCGCGAGGGAAAAACATTTTTCTCCCCTGTGCCAAGTCCGTGTTTATTACTATTATCATTATTCTATAGATCAAGATCTCTCAGCTTGTGCTGGTAGTTTAGTTGCTGTCCGTCCAATACCACAGGACTCAGATAGACAGCATCTTTCTTAGAATGTTTGCCGATCGTAGTAGGGCAGTTTGGATGTTATTCAGCTTTTTCTGGTCGATACGGAGTACTCCCATCCAGTCACTCAGGCGGTGGATAGCTCCAAGGGCGCCAATCACTACCGGAAGCTTTCGCCTTCCATATTCTGTTTACTTCTGTAACTAAATCTTGATACTTGACGATCTTCTCTTTCTCCTTCTCCTTCACTCTTACGTCACCTGGCACAGCGATGTCAATAACTCGTGTTTCAGCATTGTTCTTGTCGACAACAACTATCTCCTTGCCTCTATTACTTTATCACAGTAGATGTTAAAATCCCAGAGTATTTTAACATCAGCATTCTCCAAAACTGGCTCTGCTTGGTGACCGTACCATTTCTTGATGTGCTTGAAGCCATGGGCTTTGCACAGCTCCCTGTGGACGATAGTAGCAACTCTGTCATGTCTCTTTTTATACTAAAGTGGGGCTAGCTTCTCATACTCACTGAGGATGTGCATCACCGTCTCATTCCTCGCTCCACACATTCTGCACTTTGATGTTCCACGTTCCTTCATGACCTTCACTTTGTAATTCCTTGTAGGTAAGGCCTGATCTTCAGCTGCCATCAGCAAGCCTTTCTCTCTTCAACCGGCCGGCTTCCAACCATTGCCATGACTCTGTTTCCGCTTCTTTTACCGTCACAGGTTACTGGTTGTGTAACAGTTACTCTGTCCACCTCTTTCCTTTCTTTGTTCTGTTCGATTTTCAGCTTTGCTCTGCTCTTGTTTCTCACAAACATCTCCAGTACTCTAACTTCACTAGATTCTCTATGTTTTACATAATCTGACAGGCTACACTCCTCCAATCTAGCTACTTCTTCAATCAACATCATGTTCCTTCCTCCTTCTTTTCTAGGTAGATAAAGCCTGTCAACGTCCGCTCTTGGGTGAAGTCCTCTGCTCATTGTCATACATTTCCGTGTCTTTCTACCCATCTCTCTCAGCTCTGCTACAGCCCAGTCGAGAATTCCAGCAGAGTATCGAACAGCTGCGACAGCCCATGTATTCAGGGCTTGTACTAAATTTCCTGCATTCAGACTTGTTTTCATCAACTTCTCCACTCTCTGATTAAAACTCTTTCGTACTTTCTCTTTCATCTCTCTTATCTGTATTTTGTCTGCCTCCAGCACTCCTGGATACTTGTAAGATCTGTCTTCTATATCCTCCATTATCTGTCCAACTGGCATTCTAATTCCATTATCCTTTACCTTCTTTCCTCTTTCCAAAATCACAGTAGCACATTTCTGTAATCCAAATCTCATCTTGATATCATCCGTAAATATCCTTACAGTATTCACCAGTCCTTCCAGTTCTTCCTTAGGTTTTCCATACAGCTTCAAGTCGTCCATGAATAGGAGGTGGTTGACTATTCGGCCGTTTCGAAACTTGTACCCTTGAACTGTTTCCCTGAGCAGGATCGAGAAGGGAATTAAAGACACAATGAAGAGAAGTGGGGAGAGAGAGTCTCCCTGAAATATCCCTCTTCTGATCTCAACTTCTGCAAGTTCCTGACCATTGTAATGCAGTCTTTGCCAAACTAGTTAGTTTCACTGCTTCCAGTATCTTCGAGTGTGGGAACAGGCCATAGGCTTTCTGGTAGTTTATCCATCCCATTACAACGTTTTTGAATCTCTTTCTACAGTCTCTTAAAGTTGCCTTATCTAACATAAGATGTTCCTTAGAACCCCTTCTATTTCTCCAACAGCCCAGTTGTTCTTCTTCAATCACTCCTTGTGTTTCAAGGTGTACAAAGAACTTGCAAGCTACAATCCCAGTCAAAGTTTTACACATCAGTGAAAGACAAGTGATTGGTCTGTAGTTCGCTGGATGGTTTCCTTTCTGCGGGTCTTTATATATCAGTGGTGTCTTTCCAGTTGTCATCCATATTGGGATATCACCACCAGCAAGCAGGTTCTGTGGATAAGTGTCAATTCTCCGATGTAAGTTTATTATTATTATTATTATTATTATTATTATTATTATTATTATTAGTAGTAGTAGTAGTAGTAGTAGTAGTAGTAGTAGTAGTAGTAGTAGTAGTCGTCATTTTTCTTTTTTTTCTTAGCTGGAGATGCAGCATTAAGGTGTTAGCTGTTTACTACTGAGACTAAGGTAACACCTTTATTTTTCAAGCGCCTGCCGAAGTATTCAAGCTGTCCCATGTGGTGCTGTTTTGTGTACGTGTTCCAACCGTTATGTGATTTCCAGTTGTTTAATATACTTCTCAAGATCTTTAGTCACTGTTCCTAAAGTTTCAACTATTATTGGTATGACANCCAGTCCTTCCAGTTCTTCCTTAGGTTTTCCATACAGCTTCAAGTCATCCATGAATAGGAGGTGGTTGACTATTCGGCCGTTTCGAAACTTGTACCCTTGAACTGTTTCCCTGAGCAGGATCGAGAAGGGAATTAAAGACACAATGAAGAGAAGTGGGGAGAGAGAGTCTCCCTGAAATATCCCTCTTCTGATCTCAACTTCTGCAAGTTCCTGACCATTGTAATGCAGTCTTTGCCAAACTAGTTAGTTTCACTGCTTCCAGTATCTTCGAGTGTGGGAACAGGCCATAGGCTTTCTGGTAGTTTATCCATCCCATTACAACGTTTTTGAATCTCTTTCTACAGTCTCTTAAAGTTGCCTTATCTAACATAAGATGTTCCTTAGAACCCCTTCTATTTCTCCAACAGCCCAGTTGTTCTTCTTCAATCACTCCTTGTGTTTCAAGGTGTACAAAGAACTTGCAAGCTACAATCCCAGTCAAAGTTTTACACATCAGTGAAAGACAAGTGATTGGTCTGTAGTTCGCTGGATGGTTTCCTTTCTGCGGGTCTTTATATATCAGTGGTGTCTTTCCAGTTGTCATCCATATTGGGATATCACCACCAGCAAGCAGGTTCTGTGGATAAGTGTCAATTCTCCGATGTAAGTTTATTATTATTATTATTATTATTATTATTATTATTATTATTATTAGTAGTAGTAGTAGTAGTAGTAGTAGTAGTAGTAGTAGTAGTAGTAGTAGTAGTAGTAGTAGTACTAGTAATAGTAGTAGTAGTAGTAGTAGTAGTAGTCGTCATTTTTCTTTTTTTTCTTAGCTGGAGATGCAGCATTAAGGTGTTAGCTGTTTACTACTGAGACTAAGGTAACACCTTTATTTTTCAAGCGCCTGCCGAAGTATTCAAGCTGTCCCATGTGGTGCTGTTTTGTGTACGTGTTCCAACCGTTATGTGATTTCCAGTTGTTTAATATACTTCTCAAGATCTTTAGTCACTGTTCCTAAAGTTTCAACTATTATTGGTATGACAACCACCTTTTTCATTGATCACACTGCTTTATGTCAAAAGGTAACCTGTCATATCTATTCTTCTTTATATCCTCTTTATAGTATACCTTATTCTGCGCTGGGCAGGCAATATCTATGATCGGTTGCTTTCTTCCTCCAATAAAACAATGTCAGGTTTTCTATGCTCCATCTCATGATCAGACTGAATCATAAAATAATCAAACTTTTCTCAAATTCAAAAGAATATCTGGGAACAGAATATAATTATTTCTTTTACTCGACTTTGAGTACATACTCAAGCATCCAATCTTTGGTGTTTTCAAGATACATGTTGAATCCAATAGTTAATGTAATGAGTCACATTTCAAGTTGTACCATATCCCTCTCTCCTTCTTTCCTAGGTAGATACAAACGATCAGCATCCGTTTTGGGGTGATGCATTCTGTACACAGGTACAAATTTTCGGATTTTGACATCAACTTCCTTAATTTCTGCTAATGACCAGCTGATAATGATGGATCCCATCATCCTCTAATATTCCCAAATACTTGTACGTTTCCTCAAAATCTTGCTCTTAAATGACGGTTTTATGATTTATCCTTGTGTTAGGTATTTTCAAGAGCTTACCTCGGGAGAATGTTGCTTTTGTGCATTTCTCCAAGCCAAACGCCATACGTATATCACCCCTAAATTGCGAAACAATAGAGAGTAGGCCCTCAACTTGTAAATCACTCTTACCAAATAAATTAAAATCATCCATGTACAGTAAATGGTTGATAGTTTTCTCAAACACCCGGTAACCGCTCTTAGTATTATTCAGTAGCTCAGTACTACTGACCTCGTAATCTCACATCATGGATGAAGCCTTTTCGCTGATATTACTGTACAATAATCTCTCTTTATTCCTTATTAATCCAGTTTTCTTTTCTTTTTCTCCAGTTTTCTTTTTCAACAAAAATGTGTTGCATCCTCTCTCCACCAGAACGTAAAAGAAATATCCTCTATCTTAAACTGTTTGTGTTGACAATGTTAATTCTGACGTCATCCAAATCTAAGTTTATCGTATAATTTTTAGGGTGTTGTGCAGTCTAGGCTGCAAACTTGTTAAATCTTAACGTAATAACTTTTAATCTCCTCATTACAGTTCTCCAGTGATTGGCAACTACCTTCTTGCCCCAAAAGACAGTTTTTATTTGAGATGATGCGCAACGCCCACGACAATTCAGAGGCTTTTGTTGCAGCTTGCCAAAGCTTTAAATAAAATCCAAAATAAACAAGTGCCTTCATGCATTTCAATTAGGAATAGTTTAAAAATAAAAGTGAAGGTATTTCGATTCAGTTGGGGTGTATGGTCATATGCTAACAGCCAATAGTCTAAATAACCCAGAAGCTACCTTAATAAAAGCCAAACTACTCGCTGAAGTTAAATACACAAAAAAATCCCTTTGTATCTAAGAAGTGGGGGGGGGGGGGCGTCCATTCCTCAAGAGATAAGAGGAAGCCGAAGATTGTGGTCGAGTGTAAGCACAGTACTACCACTCAACCACAGCGTTCTTCCTCCTCTCAGCTCTTGAGGAAAGGACGCCTCTACTTAGATCATATGACAGATTAAGGCCACTTTTTTCTGTACACATTTTTTAATTTCCATTTTAAGTATTATTATCTTGACCATTTCTATCCCTTTTCCTTCCTTGTTCTTAACTGCCTACAGCCCCAACCAAACGCCCCTTCATGCGCCATAATCCTGCTCTTTCTGGCTCTCTTTGAATTTTTTTATTAAGTGTTGGGAAATGTACTGATTTTTTCATTGTTGTTTCCTGTCCAGATTCTGTTTATTTCTGTTCCTTATTTACGAAAGGTTTCAAAAATAAATCTTCTGCATATTTTGCTTATTTGGGGACAGTAGATCAGTTAAAGTGTCAAACCTAAAGAGTGTGGTCGAGCGAGGGAAGCGAGCGAAACCACAATCAGTAGTAACATAAATGTTAACAATACTCAGACAACTTAATTTCTATTAATCCTGGTATTCGCGTGTCCTATGTTTGCATTACTAATGTCGAGATATGAGCGGTTTCACTTTTCAAATACCACGAGGCACCAGCAAGTGCACTAAAAACAACTGGTCTTGACTCCTTCCAAAAACGAAGATAAGTACTCCATATCGCTTAAAAGTTTACATCACAGTGCTTACCACTTTCTGAACCCAGCATTAAAATGAGTTACTAGTAATGTCTAATTATAACTTTTCCCTTTTTCTAAAACGTAAATTTCCATCTGCCAAAGCAACACCAAAATTTTTAATGGAAAGGATTCTTAGAAAATGCAAACGATGCTGCCATTACTCTGGCCTGCTGTCTATAATTTCAACCAATTCTGTGGCCCGGTTTAAACAGGCCAAAGCAAAAGATTATTATCGAACGTCTCTTTCAACTCTGTTAAAAATGATTGTTTTAATCCAAGAATTTTATGTAATCGAAATCGGAGCACCAAAAGCTAATTTATGTAAACAGCCTTAATCTGTCAAAATCGTACACTGCGTACTCACAAAGATTTTGGATTTTTTGCCACAAATTCTTAACGTGCTTAAAAGTCTTCCATGCGTATTATTTTGTTGTGGCCTGTTCAATTGTTTAACTCTCTTCCGGCTCATTGCGTTACGTTGACCAACAGTGGAGCAGTTTCAAATCGTGTCAAAAAGTTGCTTTTTAATTCTATTCAATTAACCTGGCTTTATTTTTGTAACAACTTTTAACTGCATTTCATCTAAATTAACTTATTAGTTTGAAGTAACCTTGCAGGAGGTGAATTTGACCACCCCCTAAAAAACCTCCCAAAAAGAAAAAATATAGGCGTACTCACTTCCATTCATGGGTCCAAAGTCTTCACTAAGGTCTTGGTTTATATCATCTATGGCAGTATTTCCAGGCGAAAAATTGCTTTTTTCATCTATTAGTTCCTCTGAATACGTGTTCTTTTTTGCATACGAACGAATATCGAGGCCGATTCCTGACAAATTTAAAGAACTATTACTGTCTTCCAATTTGCTATCATTATTGTTTAGGATTTTGCCATGTGCAGGCGATGTCCTTTCTATTGCTGTAATATCTCCTTCTTTTTCAAATGGCATAAGATTGTCATGGGATGACGTCTTCGCAAGAGGGTTTGCATTCTCACAATCCACTATTTCATGATCCAGGCGTATTATTTCAGACAGGCTTCCAGAAATTGCTTCCAGAGATCCTTTCACTTTATCTCCGTCCATGCTTTTAAATGAATTATTGTATCTGCTACCAAATATCTCTGAAAGAAACCTCACTTCACATGTTCTCTCAAAAGTTACCTCTGTTGTAGATTTTCCAATGTACTGATCTTCTTTTACCGTCTTTTCAATTTCAGATAGCGAATCAAATTCTTTTACTGGTTCTGAAAAAGGTTCAACAAATTCACCACCAAGATTACTGGCACCTGCATCAGTATCCCTTTCTCCATAGCTTGAATAAGTTTTAGTAATTAAAGGCTGTTCTAAACCCGAACTTTTGGGTTGCAGCGGTGGAACTACTCCATCTAAGTGTTCTTCAAGAAAATATTTCTCGATCAAGAAATCTAACAGGAAGGACAACAAAAAAAAGTTATTATTTGCATAGGCTACTTTTGCATGTTCTCTGTGTAATCATACAAAGGACATTACGTTGGTGGCAGTCCTTTCATTTAAATAATGCATTTTCTCTGATTTAGGCTTCTTTCCCTAAAAATCTGGGAAAAATAGATTCAGCATGTTATACTCTTACTTTACTGAATGTAGCTTGCTGTTCTGAATGGTTATTACTGGGGATCTGCTTTATATATATATATATATATATATATATATATATATATATATATACTCAAGCTACATACAGTACTGTTTCGCCCTTTGTGGGTTCATCAGTGCAGCACAGAGTTTCTGAGACATAACTCTCAGGCCATGTTGCCGGAGCAAGCACAGCTTAAGAAGTTATTGTGGGATCCTGTCAGAGTGCTCAAACTGCGCATGCGCAGTGAGCTCCGCATATATATATATATATATATATGATTTTATTGATTTTATTCACTCTTCAGGAAAT